>JAOTRO020191272.1:0-10560 GCA_028566515.2 Pyracantha coccinea | reverse complement strand
TAAAAGAAATTCACAAAACCATTCATATCACACACATGAATTTTGATATAAAAAATATACATGAATTTAAAGAAGAACCTGACAATCCATAAATAAACCAATCTAAAGCAAAGAGTTCACCCATAAGTTTATCTCCATAGTAATAGGCAGCAGACAGATAATAGTTATGGAGATAGCACATGGATGAATCCATGAAATCAGGTAACAAAGGGGTAGCAGAAGCTCTGATGTGATTTATCCATTTGTAGCATTACCAGAATGAATAGACCCATATTGGTTAACATAAGGCTGCATGTAAAAAGAACTCAAGCTTGGAACCATCACATGTAACATGAATGAATGTTTCAAATGTAGTTTGTTAATAGTTTTTCACGATCAATTGTTGTGATACCTAAATACCTTATCTCACCTTGTTCAATTTATATCACGTCTCATACCATAACAACAAACAAATACACAGTTACTCAGTTTCTCAAACAATCAACTTTCACAATATACAAAATAAAACTATCACAATTGTTCCACAAAGGCCTCAAGGGAAAAAACCAAAATTATTTACCTTGAGCACAAAGGGCCTCGAAAGCTTCACACAAAATCCCCAAAAAAAGAAGAGTAATGTCTCCTGAAACAAAAAACACAAGCAAATCATACGCCCAGACAACGAATCTAACGATATAAACAAAACTCAAAATTACAAAATCAAAATTCATACACAAATCTCATATGAATATCGAAAACTGTCAGCGAGATTCTCTCATCTATGCAAATATCTCGATCATCATCAGATTCCAATCAACTTTAGTAAATTGAGTTAACGTTAATAAATTGTAATAAGAAGTAATGATTATGTCCAACCTTCGGGTCAACATTTGTAGGCTATATCTACAAAAACGACCAAAAAAATTTAAAGGCCATACTTAGAAAGTAAAAAAAACTCATCAGCAAACGCCAGGGGTTTCATACCTTTTATATACCTTGAGCACAAAGTGGTTCCAAGCTTGCACACGAAAGCCCCAAAATTGCAACACCACTGTTTCCTGAAATTGAAAACTAAATCATATCCAAGCGCGCACACAAAACCTTAAAATTACAAACGCAAAATTTAAACTCAAAACCCCCAAAATTATAAAATCAAAATTTAATCTGCTACCCTTCTCTCCCATTTTTCTCTCACCCTCATCTCCATGTATAATCCTTATCTCTCTCATTAAATCAAAACTCTCAAACCCAATTCAAAGTCTCATCAGAACCCATAGCATAATCTAATTAAAAATATTACCCAAAAAAAGAAAAAAAGATTCAATTTTTAATATTTTAAAATTGAAGAAAACAAAACCCATAGATTTGGGAAAAAAATATAAAAAACCTCTGAGATGTAGGATTCAAAGAACTTACCAGAAAACGTTAACCTTTTTGGCTTAAAATCATCTTCAATCCAAATCAAAAAGCTGAAGAAGCTTAAACTGCTTCGGATTTTTCCAGCGAGTCAAGATTTGACAGGATAGAAACGAAAGTTTGAGAGTGATGGAGACCATGGCGAAAAATAGAAGGAGAAAAGCTTGCAAAACACTGAGAAGAGGGCGAGAGAGAGAGGAGAAATGGAAAGCAAAGAAAGAAAAAGCAGAGAACTGAAACAAAAACGGCAGCAATGATGGACGCATGCCAAGCGAGGAACAGAAACAGAAGATCGAATCTAGAAGCACACAGATGAGAGACGCGTGGGCTGGGAGGACAAAACCGCCATTTTACTGTGAATAAAAAAACACTGAAGACCAATTGGGGGGCATTTTTGTCAGCGCACTGTCCGTGAATAGTGCCACGCAAGTTTTGGTTTTAGTATAGGAATAATATATAATTTGGTAGACACAATCTTAGAGCTAAGACATAAAAGATAAATAATTGGATCGTTGAAATACATTGCAGAATGGACCGCAAAAACATGTATCAAAATATGTGTAAAAAACGTGTGTCCTCGGATCCTAACCCATATGTACATACGCATATACATATATATATATATATATGTATTGTACTTATGCTTTCACAAGGTATTGAGAGTGAGATTAAATTCAAAACATAATCGATGTTTTTTTCTTTCTAAAGGAGCCAGTTCACATCTGACAGTTCAGTCCACATCCGCTTGTTGGCAAACCCATGTCGTATACCGCCATGAGTTTCACCAGGGGTGTTGGAAAATATTAGTATTTTATGATTATTTAATTATTTGCGTTTTAGGCCCAGCCCGTTAGAACTAGGTTTTCGTTTAGCGATTAGGATTTAGTTTATTATAAATATGATACTTGTTATTCGCTTGTGGACAAATTAGTCACGATGTACCTTCTTATTATTTTGTAGCCGTTTCGGCATTCTTGTTTATTTAATAATATTGTTATTATTTTGCAATATATCATCCCATTTTTTTCATATATTTTTATGGCTCTCAGTTTGCAATTTATTCAAGGATCCAAATGGTCTATATTTTAATTCATCTTTCATAAAAAAAAATTTGGAAAAAATTAGACAAATTCCAAACCATTATGGCACACCCCAACCCGGAATGTCCATTAGGACTTCGAATCGAGCTATGTTGGCCGACACCTGGAAGGTGACGAAGCATAAAGTGTTGTAATGTAGAAAATGTGAATAAATTTAAACCTAAAAGTGTCTAAATATAAGAGTGCGCTGGTGAGCGGGAATGAACCCATTTCACTCGTGAAGACAGAGCATAAGTAAAGTACAGTAAGGTAGGATATGGATTATACCCTTAGAGGTAGCCACCTATACTATGGTTTGCCAAGAATCCTCGTCGATACAAAAGTTCAGTAGCTAAAACGTGGAGGGGCGAAAAAACAAGGGTGGGTGGCCCTGAAATTAAAGTTTTATAAAAACCTTTCTGAAAATAGTGTAATCCCTCGCCGTAAAACAAGTATAGTTTCCAAAATATACTTACGACGTATGGTATAAAAATACTTACCGTAGCCTGCAAAATCTCAAGAATTCATTACGGCACAATATCTTGTAACGAAGGGTAGGATATCCAAAATCTCAAGAATAATATAAGTAAAATTAGCTGCTCAGACAATCTATGCTAGCACACAAGTCGGAGTCGCCTAATGCGACCTGTATGACTGAACTGATGCTCATCAATCTATGCTAGCACACGAGTCGGAGTTGCCTAATGCGACCTATACGACATGACTGAGTGTAATCATAATATACGTTCTAGTGCTACAATCACGTGAAGACTGGCGTTATTCGCAATCACCTATGAGTCAAAGTTGCCTAATGCAACCTGTATGACAAGACTGGCAACTACTTGAATCCAAGGTGAGTGTGCGGTGCAAAGGTGAACATACACGTGAAAGACTGGCCCTGGGTGAGCACTAACACCAGGGTGCAGCAATCATGAGCAATCTACATAAATATAAACATGCCACAACGATTCAATAATTTAAGTCAACATAATAAACTTACCTGCGCATCCCATAGGATTTAGCATATTTCATGAATTTCGTCATTTCATTAATTCTTATAAACTTTAGTCTAATCCAGGCGTATGTAAGAAATTATTTTTCAAAGTATAAATGGAAAATAACAAATATGTACATACTATATAAAAGAAAAGATCCACTCACCTGAAGTTCGGGCTACAACTCCCTAGCACGAATATCGAGGAGTCACAGACGATCGTCGCCTAGAACAAATATCAAATCACGTCTTAGAATTCTTACCGATAGAACACGTAACTTATGTAAAACACATCCCTAAGGACGTTCTAGAATGATTTGAAACTCATTGACCAAAAGTTAACCGTCGGTCGAAGGTTGACGGTAAGGTCCAGAACCCTATGTAACTCGATCCAGAAGGTCCGCACCTCGGATTTCCAATCCATAACTTCCCAAGGGTTTCAATGAGCTTCTAGAACAACATCCTAAAGTTTCAGAACGATCACGATCGGATCTCTGCCAATTGCTAAAATTAAGTGACGGCCGACGTTTAGATTTACAAACTTAGAAAACCAATCCAGGAATATCCGTACATCAGATTCCTGATCCGTCAGTTCCTAATATCCTTAAATATTATGTACTATTACGTATTAAAGTGTGGTGATGATCCAATGGTCGGATCGTCGAACCATATAATAACCAAGTGCCAGCCCTTAACAAAAATATAACAAAACATGGAATTTTGTCTAGGGAGGTCAAGTGGTGTCTCTGCCCACTTGGGCCGCCCCCCCTCCCCCGACTAGCCGAAAAATTCAACCATTTCTAAAAATCACCAAATTTCACAGAAATGTAGATCTTGATAGGTGGAGTAAGTTTCATACCTGAGCCGAAGTCCAATTCGGCCAGGAAACGCCTAAATTTGCCCATGAACCGTCAGAACCTTAGATTGGATTGGGTGCTTCTTGATTCGTCCTCAAATCAACTCCGAAGGTTCAACCAATGATTAGGCATTGTTCCTGAACTCAAGGGAAGTTGTTTAATGGTGGAGATTGACGGGAAAGGTTGCAGAAAATGGCGAATTGTCGTCAGGTGTCCTCGAAGCCGACGACTTCGGTTCTTCCAAATATAAGCCCTAACAACCTCATTTTTGGATGAGAAAGGAATGTAGGACGATGGCGAGACGTTTCCATGTTGTAGCTCAGCTTAATTCACCAAAATTTGGCCGGAGGAACCCACGGTTCCATTGTTTCCGACAGGGTCGGGTTGCATGAACTAGGTAAGGGATCCATGATCCCACGTTGCTATCTTTCTCTCCCGTCCCCTATTTCCCCCTTTTCTAATTGGGCCTTCCCTTTCTCTCCTCTCCCCATTCGTCGAGCCCCCTCCATTCTTCCCTCCTGAAATTCTTCACCCCCGCTGCCATTAGGCAGCTTCTCTTTTCTTTTTCCTTTTTTTTTTCTTTTTTTTTCCCCAACCACTCACGTGGCTTACTTGCCTTTAGTCTAATTGGTCCCCTCTTTCTCCTTTATTTCTGATTCAGCAGCCCCCAATCCCTCATTTCTCTCATCTTCTTTCCACCTCAGCCACATACATGGCACAAGATGACACTCCAACAAAAATCAACCCCTTTGCCTTAAGGGCATTTTTGTAATTTCACTTATTTAAAAATTAATAAAATCATAAAATTAAGGACAGGTTGTCATACATTAAAACATCCATTTGTAGTTAATAAAATAGATGAATGCGGTTCTACAAAGAAAAACTGAATTTAATCCAACAATCATAAGACTTCGAATTTGAGTGATTTTTAGTAGAGCTGATATTTGAGGGAAGACATAAAAGATAAATAGTTGGATTGTTGAAATACATTATGAAGTGGATCTTACAAAATGCGTGTCAAAAGCATGTTAGGATCTCGAGACACATCTTTTTTGAAACACATTTTGACAAACGTTTTTTGTGGAGCACACTCCGTTTAATAATACGAATCGTCTGTATTCTAGTACATTATTCATAGATTATCCATGCAAGAAAACTAGACAAATCCAAAATTATTAAGACATTCATTTATAGTGAAGGAAATGAAAAATTGCTGTTTCACAATAAATAATAAATTTAATCTAATAGTCATATGGTTTTCGATTTGGGTGACGTTTGGTAGACACGAGCTAACACATAAAAGATAGACAGTTAGATCATTAAAGTAAATTGAAAAGTGGACTGCAAAAATATGTATCAAAATATGTGTAAAATATGAGCTAACACACACACATATATATATACATGCGCATATATATATATATACATGTGTGTGTATATATATATGCTTATATATGTGTGTATATTTATTGTACTTTTGCTTTCACAAGGTACTGAGGAATTGAGAACATCAGTAGTTCATATTAGGGGTGGGCAAACGGTTCTTGGACCCGCGGATCAGGGCGGGTTCAATATTGTTTTTACGAAAAATGGGGTGGGGCGGGGCCTTATAAATTGCGGGCGGGACGGGTCCAAGTATTTGAGAACACGAGCCCCCAATCCAAATCGTATCCACCATCAGTTTCTCGATTCTTCTCTCCCAGACTAACCTTCCCTTTCTCGTTTCTACTCTCGGACCTCTCGACTTCTCCCTCATGATCTCTTTTTCCTTAACTTACACTCTGTCCCCATATCAGTTGATTGAGGTCCATCCTACCCACCACTTGACCACGATCTCCATCTATCGAGGTCCCTCCCACCCGCCATCAGGACGAGTTCGTCGACCTTAAGAATTTGCAGCCGATGAGCCCCTTGCTGCAATCTTGCTTCCAACTTTTAAGATTTAGGTTTCCCGAGAATTTTGGGATTTTGTTTGGGGTTGTTTGGTTTTTTGTGGGGTTTTGGGGGAATTTTATGATATGGGTTTTAGTTTGGGAGTATTTTTGATGTGGGATTTGCTTGATTTTGACTTGAAGCTAACAATGTCAGATTAAACATAAGAGATAGGATTTATGTGATTGTACAGGTTCCCCACTCCCAGATTACCCCAATTTCTTTCTTCATTCTTGTTCTCTTCTCCCTCCTATCCCTCGATTGCGTCGACATCACAACAGCCACTAGGCCCACCAAACAGGTCACGGCTCACGAAATCACCTCACCATCGGAGAAGACGAAGATTGTGAAGTTCCAGATCGGAGAAGACGATGGGCTCAACTCGGCTGCTGCAGATCACAGAAGACGAAAATTGCGAAGCTCCAGATCGGAGAAGATGAAGATTGGACCCATGGACCTGGCCCAAATCAGCCTATTTCAAACGGGCCGAGTTAGGTCCGGTTCCAAAATGTGAAATCCCATTACTCACCCCGACACGCCCCGTTGCATTTTCATACATGTCCGGTCCGGTCCTCCAGATTTGGACCTAGGCCAGCCCATGCTCAGTCCTAGTTCATATTCTGCAAACTGCAGGCTATATGATATAACACGTACTTTTTAAGAGTGGAACTCATCTTCTTCTAAAATATGTATATGTGATCACCCATGGGGTAACCAACTTTCTGCACGCAGCTTAATTTTCTCTGCAAAAGTAAAGGTCAAAACTTTCACTTAAAGCAAAGGCTCCCATTGCATGCCTATTTTATCTTCTTTTGCATGTAAGCGTTGTAACGTTATATACATTTTCGAAAGAAAATGCTTGCATACCAATAACGATATTCCTCTAGCTAAGTTAGCTATTCTTTATATGGGCAATGGCGGATCCAGAAAAAATTGTTTGTGGGGTTACGTGTAAAAATTTACAAACATATTTTCAACAAAAAATAGTCGTAAAAATTAAATCATAACTCCATCATTCATAATTCATGAATAAATAACATTACAAACTACAAGTAATCATTATAAGCGATAATTGTTCACGACACGATTTCATATTTTGAAAATATCGTATTATAGCTTCATAATTATTATTATTTAACTTTACTACTATAAATGGAAGGGAAAGAGATTCGAAATTCTTACAATTGTTTCATTATAAATACAATGAATATTAGAATTTTATAGATCGTGAATTTGGGTTGTGAATAGATAGAAATTAAGATTTTAAAGATTTGGGTTTATATATGTCTAGATTAATTAGAAGCTTAAGTTTTTTTAAAAAATATATAAAATGACTTGGTTTTGCTTCAAAAGCACACTTCCAAATGAAGGCCAGCACTGCATCAAAGCGAATAGTGTTTGGTAGGAAATGGCAGCTTTGGACTTAAGAGCAGCAATATTCCAGCTCGAGGCATCAAACACGCATCTCCTTGTTATCCACTTCTCTTTAGGAAATTCCTTGGCAGGTTGAGGCAAGTTCAAGAAATCCAGAGGTGGAAAATAGAGGCTACAGCCCTAAACTCTGTTGTGGTAGTAGTATCACTGGAGCCAAGGGCACGATGCAGCCTTCACCCACGCTGGAGGGCATATCTCAAGGACAACTCTAAACATCAAGGACACGCAGCACATAGGTCTTCCGTGGAGGTTTTCCAAAGTTGGGAGGGTTAACTGACCCCTCCTGCCGCTTAGTAGATCCGCCCCTGCTCATCGGCATGAAAGGACACAAGAAACTGGCTAATATTTAACAAAACTTTATTTAGTTAAAATCTCAACCGTTCACTTGTGAAAATTTGCAAGGGAGAATTTCCATTCTTTGTATAGGCCTATTAGCTACCTATGTTTTGGACGTAAGTTCAACAAAAATTAACAAGAATGAGAATGTTGTACTTTTATGCTCAAACGAAAGTTTATTTTAACAAAGTACCAAATATCAACGTCATAAGCAAAAGTGAAGAAATAAACAATTTCAAAATAAGAACACAAGAGATTAACGCGTTTGGCGTAAAAGCCTACGTCCACAAACGAAGCACTTCGAGATACTTCACTAAACAAACAAAGATAATAAAAAAGTATTTAACTTTCACAACCCAAATCTCACAAATTAAAAACCTAAACTAAACGAGTAGAGACCCAAAAATAAATGGAAGAGATTCTCCCAAATTGTTCTCTGAACTCTCAAACTCATAAATGGACTATCCCAAATTTGCTAAATGAATGAGCCATGAATTTGCCGCACACTCATGACTCCAAACGGTGACTTCCACCCAAACCAAAAGAGAAAATACTCTCTAAACCATGGTAAGGCACACAAATAAACTAACCCTAAGGTCTTCTTTATAGTGTAGGACTTAGGTTATAATGAGAATCCTAATCCTAATTAGAAGTAAATTCTAATTCTAATCAAATAGGTAATTAACAAAATCTTTCCACTAAGCAAGGAATTCAATGATGAAGTCAAATCCAAACTTAAATAGGACACCAAAATGAATTAAGTAACACAAACTTAATTGCTGCATCATCTCAATTTTGAACTGTAAATCACAAGAGAAGTCTTCCATTTTTCAGTTATCTTTGCAAAAAGATAACGACTTAGCCAACTAGTCATATAGCTAGCTATGCTTATACTTCTCAAACGTTACGAACACACACAAATGAAAAACAATTCATTTTTAGTAGTACTGCCAACTTTGCATAATCCTTTGAATAGTTAGCCGGTTTGTTAATCATTAACATGCGCATACATGCATTTGAGACTTTTATCATTTAAAGTGGTACACGTTAACGATTATAATTCAACCATGGCATTTTTTTTGTATTTTATATATGCTGATATTTTAGATGAAGAGGTGAAAGATTTGAGCTAATGAACACAACAGCCTAATCATTACTATTAAACTCGTCATTTATAGGAGTCGAACTTAAAATTGTTCATGTACAACATCAGAAAAATAAGAGACCTTGCACTTACTTATAAGTAGTTGGGCTACTCCCTTATGCCGATCGATTTTACAGGAAACCCCAACTTCCTTCATAATATAAAATTCAATGTATTCCATGTGTGAAACTCAACGATCACACGTACTCAAAAACATACAATTTGTGTCGCTCACATATAAGGCTTGAAATTGGTCGCTCGTAAGAGGCGTGTTGAAAGTATGAATCACACATCAGAAAAAAATAATAATAAAACTAGTGCTTATAAGTAGTCAAACTACTCTTCATATTGCTAATAGATTTTATGATTAAGCTTGTGACAGCCCGTCCCGAAATAAATTAACGATAACATGGAATGACGTTTTTGCCCCTTACATTGGTGATCTTGTGTGTGTGTGATCGAGCCTTGTTTTGGACCCAAAAAGAAGTTGGGCTTGTTGTTTTAGGATGGTTTAAAATATACACACATGCACCCACACATGCACACGTGCACCTTCCCTTTCTCTTTCTGGTTCTATCTCTCTCTCCTCTTTCTCGATTTTTCTCCTTTCTTCAATATAAACGTACGGACATCTCTGTATAGCACGAGTTTGGCACGGATCGAGGTTCCAAATACTTGCTTCGTGATCCTGGTAAGCTAACCAACTCATTCGTACCTTTGGAAACCTTGGTAACCCGTGAGTACCATTAATGGTACTGTTCATGCGCTCGTAAACTAGAGACTTTTAAGGAATTCTAAGATCACAGAGAGTCTTAGAATGTCCTCTTGAAGCTCGAAGAATAAGTTTGGTGGAATTTGGACGTCAGGATCGTGAGTTCGAGGTGTGGCCGGATTTCGTGGTTTTGCTCCAACGAATTTCCGTTGTGTTTTAAGCTTAAAAGAGGTATAAACTTCTTCCTCTAGTCCTAAGGATCATTTTGGTGTTAATTTTGTGGAATTTGGGTGAAAGATGAGTGAGAAAAGCAAGTTTGAAGTTTTTCCCAGTTTCCGGCGACGCAGTGGCGACGGCGCCGGTCGCCGGTGAACTGAGGTAAGGGATGATGGAATATTCCGTCAACTTTGACGAAATATTCCTAACGGAGGTAATGGCGTCAATTAACTTTGACGGAATATTCTTAGGATTTGACGGAATATTCCCTAACGGCGTTAGGGATTCCGTCCGTGTGCACGGCACATGCCCGCGAGTGGGTGGCATGTGTGGCCGTGCCTTGGCCGGTGCGTGGGGGCATGTGAGGCTTCATAATTTTTTTCTAAAAATATGGGGGTGTTCGTGGGATTGAGTAGAGCATGTTGGTATATTCAAACACCCCAATTGAGCAATGTATGAGA
>JAOTRO020191255.1:0-10561 GCA_028566515.2 Pyracantha coccinea | reverse complement strand
GCAAAGACACTCCAAATAGAAAAATAGTCTCCTTTTGACCCCAAATAAGCGTTTGATCTTTGGCCTTGGGTTTTACCATAGCGAGGTTTTGTGAGTTTTACCTTTTATGCATTCTTCCATTAATTTGAGACTCGCATTCGCTTATTGTGCCGACGACTTCATCAACTGTACTTACTTCATCGCTGAAAGCCTGATGCGCCATTTAGTTGAGTATTTACACATACAAAGTAGAGTGTTGCAATGTTATTAGATTAGGAATGTGACCGTATAAATCCTATCATATCTGGGATATCCTTATTGGATTCTACCATATCTCTTATAATGGTAATTCTATTAGGGGTAAGAAATTTACCTTCCTTACTACTATAAATAAAAAAACAATGGGGTGAGATAATACATACCTCAAAATTACACATCTCTTCTCTCTCTCTCTATGCCGCACCCCCTCTCTCTAGCCTCTATAATTATTCAGTAAATTATGCCTACAACACGTTTATAATTAAAAAATAATGAATAAATGAGATCCTTCATAATGATCCAGCTCTGCGGGCCAAGCTCTGCTCGTGATAGGCCCAATGGGCGGTGGGCCGATCAAACAATTGGACTTAAATATTGGGCTCGACTAGCTAACTTCTTACCAATCATGATGTGCCGTACCTCATTTAAAAGGAATTTTAACGAAAAGCTTCCGGTACCGTTCACTTCAACAAAAAAATCTTATTTTTACAATAAAAAGTCAATCCTGATACAATTCATTTTACCCTTTATTTTGTCCTTATCGTTAAAACTCAGTTTTCAAGCTATTTTCATCAATTTTCCTTGGGCTTAGTATGTGGCATGCCTTATTTAAATGGCTGTGGCCGTGCCGTGCTCGGCGCATCCATTGACTTCTTTTAGCGACAAAATAAATTAAAACTGATGTGCATCAACTTCTCGACTCCATGTCCAAATGCATATCGAGTCTGACACAATTGTTCATTACTAAGGAATTTGATGAAAGGGCATCTTACCATGAATCACAAGAAATCAGAGACTTCCTATTAGGAGAACCACGAGAAATCAAAGACTTTCTCTCAACGGAATCATAAGATATTGGCAACTCAGGAAACTATGAAAATAAAGTCTCAATACAGCAAATCAAATCTCAGAGCTCTTATCTTCTTTAGGAGGTGCAAACTGCTTGCAAAGCTTGGATCTTGCCCAAGGATCTAAAGGAACTCTCTGTGGTGGTTGAGGGGCTGGTAGTTTTGATTGTCTCAGTTCATTTTCTCTGTCGATGAACCTATACAAGTATGCCAACACATGGTCAAAATGTAGCCCGACATCAACCAGTATTGATCAAAACAGTCAATGAACCATTGTGAGCTACTAGAGATATCTAATTGATAGAATTGCACTCATTACTTCAAAAAAAAATGATCAAAAATACCGAAGAAAGTGCATTGTTTAATCAATGAGGTAGGTGTACTAGACAAGTAAACTCTGTTGCTTATGTTTTTCAATACCCATTTTCTTCCATGAAAAGGGTGTTCTTCCTCATGCTTTTGCATCCCAAGATTGTGAGGGTAACATTTAGAAAGCATCACATCACATCACATCACATATTGGACATTCAATGTCCGCATAATTTTTTAAGCAAAACAATCACTACTAGAAAAGAATTCAGAATGGCAGACGAGCATACAAAGATGCAAAAAAGGCAGTTACAGAGGAAATGCAAAATTACCGTTTCTCCATTTACAATCTGGGATTATTTTCCAAAAGCCTCCTGCTCTTTCAGTATGAATTGGAACACTTCTTGCCCATTTACCGACATAAAATGAAGGCATGCACACACACCAAATGCGCTCAGATTATATATTAATCATCATACTCCCAATACATATCCTTCTTTTGGAACATATGAGGGCCAAAGGCCCAAAAAAAAAGCTGTATCGAACAGCCCTTGATTTTTTTCTCAAGATTTTTTTTCTGAGAATATTCTTGATAATTTATTTTGGTGCTTGATTTCATTTGACATTTCTTTGGCTTCACTTGATTTTATTTTGGATTTGAATTGATCAGTTCTGAATGGGTGGATTTGTCTAAGCCTATATATTCAAATCTATACGGTCGTAAATGGGCCATTTATATCCAAAGGTTTAAATGAGGTGGCTTTACACTCTTTTACTTAGGCAGGGCATTTGGACATGGATAGAACCTACCACCTTTACAAGTCTTTAAATTGGCCAGATTGACAACCCTACGTCAGTCAACGAATAAATAGCAGCCTTACTCAATATAGGCCATAGGTGCAGCATCACCAACTCGTATACGAGTCCGAAGTAGTCTTGTGTATCCGCCTACTCGATCCCTGTAAAATAATATCCAACCAATGTAACAAATGAAAATATGGAAGACTTATAAAAAACAAGGGGTTTGAGGTTCACTTGTATCGATAAGCCAGTTCTGTAAATAGCTTGTGAAGTACATCATCCCCACGCACAAAAGCAGCAGCCCGCCTTGCGGCACACAAGGAGCCCTGTCTCAATATTGAAAGAGAAGAATCACGTGAGATAAAAATCCATAAAATGTGAATCTACGGTAAAGATATTTCCAGAACTTTGCACCGCACAACTAGAGTACAGAAGCATGTTTCAAACCCCAATACATCATGTTCATATAGCCAAATGTTGAGTTAGAACTTTGGTAAATACCCTCATAAAGTGTTTATAGTTAAAAAAGAAAATTACATAAAAATATTCACTCGCGAATGTCAAAGAACTGTATCAAACTACCAAGTTCTGGTTAATATAGAAGACTTTCAAATAAGTGATATTTATCATGAAGCTCACAGCTGACTGACAGTATGGGTTCTATGGGGCATGACTTATTGGGCATTGGGTATTCTTGGATTTCAATTAGATACTATCTTGCTTGTAGATTCTGTTGGCAGATGCTGGTTCACATCCCGCAATTACACCGCCTTTTCTCAAACCCAAAAGAAAATAAAAAGGTATATGTAATCTCTTTAATCAAATATTAACATATCCATTTTGGTAGATATTTTCACCCAATCAATAGTCCGACTAGCATTTTTTCATTCAAATAACCACTGAGGCTTTCATCAAAAAACTGATGCAAGGCACAACAACAAACGCACAAAAGGTGATTGAATCATCAAACCTTCAGTATGTTTCACACCCAACAACTAAAGAACACTGGGCGATTGAATCATCAAAGGTTCACTATCTTGAGACTATTTGGAAGCCCACAGAACATCTATAGACCACCAAATAAAAGCACCTAACATGTTTTGGAACTTCAAATATCTCAATACTTGATCCCTTGAGAAAGGATAACATGAGCAAATTCATGCAACTCAACCTCACTCCAATACTTGAACCTCACATTTCAATCTCATGTTGGCCGATCTAAGATTACATAAAAATCTCTATCTAATTGAAATAACGTCACAATTTAAAGAATTTACAAACTTGCAACTAAGAGTTACTCAAGCATGTGCTCCCCATATAAAAATCAGAAGGTGGGTTATTTCAAACCTATTAATTTCTGCAATTGAAAGAGAAGCAGGGCCTATAAGTTAACCGAAACAGTCACTCTAAGAATCTCTTCAATGGACTATAGCTCACATAAATCTCTGTCAACGAAAACTTCATTTTATAAAAACAATTATTAAATATAAAAATGTAGAGATTTGTAAGAAACTACCCACAAATGTAATATTTAAACACAGTTATAGCAGAATCAATACATACATCTTTTCCAAGCTGCACCATTTTATCAGCCTCGCGTCGGATCTCTTTGGCCTGCAAATAGAACAAACAAAACATTTAAACGTAAAGTTAATAACTGTTTGTTGATTCTCACCATATTCAAATTTCCCGAAACTCCGAAGCTCATGCTGAAATTTTTTGTCCTTATAACTTTGTTGGACCATGGCACCAAAAATGTATCAGGGTTCAGGCACCAAATAATTAAAAATAAAAAAAAATCAATAGAACTATCACAAAAAAATACAAAATCATAAAAAAGAACAGAATATATAATCAGATTGCTTGTTTCAGTCAAAGAAACTAACTAAAACCCTAAACCCGGAAAACCCCTAAAATTGTAAAATAAAGGAAAATCCCAACAAGTAAATAGAAAAATGAGAAGGGAGATAAAAGAGAAAGAGGTACCTTGGAAACAGTGGTCTCAATGCGCTCATGTTTCACCAACTGCGACACCATCGTCCTGCGCATCAAACCACCATAATTCTTTCAATTTTAGAAAAATAAATAAATAATCACATAAATATTTTGGCTCTCGAAGCTAAAGCTGTGAGATTAGGTACCTGAGCATGGACATGCGGTGACCCGTGGGTCGGTTTAGCTTCCTGAACTTCGTCATCCTCCTCCCTCGCGAGCCTCGCGTTCGAACACTGACAGTGTGAAAAGAACAGGGGAGACCTTGGAAATGGAAAAACGCTAGGTTATGGATATGGGCTTAAATTCGGTGGATCATCCTTACACTTGGGCTTAAATTCAATGAACGACCGAGGACTGAACCGTGTGTTTATCAATTTAGACCTCATCCATCGTCCTTGCAAAATATTAGTCAAATTGAAAATATTTGAGACATCTAATTAAGTTCAAAGAAATTGATGAACAGTTTGTTCTACCAGAAACAATGAAATTTTATCATGATAATTAAATCGACAAATGGTTTTAGATTAAATTGAATTTTTGCAAGGATGATTTATGAATTGACACTTACAAAATGTATATGGTTCGGATCGTTGAAATTCGATATAAAATGGGCAAAACAACTAGTCCCCATTTTTACCGAAAAATGGGAATCCCTTTGGATAAAGGGCCTGATTATCCTACTGTCACTTTGCACTCGAAATTTGTTTTCAAGTAAAGAGAGCTGATTTCACATATCACTTCTAGCTTCTCACCACCCTTTTTAATTTTGGTCATCGAATTAAATAAATCAAATAACTCAACTGACGTGATTATATATAGGTAATTGAGAAGCTAAACAAGTGTGTGTTTAATATTTTCCTTAAATAACAATAAGCGCTCGTTAGCAAATTTTGGCTTAAAATTTAAATTAAATATGAATAGTACCTAACGAAAACTGACTGTACGATATAAGATGAATAATCATTTTCCTTAAAAACTACCGTATTGGGACCATACGATTATAAACGGAGAGTACAGACCCTTTTTTGACCTCAAACATTTTTTTAGATCATGCCTTTGTTTAACACTTGCATAGAATCCCCTAAACTTGACGGTATACTCGTAATGTTTATTTCTAACGAGATTCTAGTTTGTACTAAAAAAAAAGAAAAAAGAAAAAAAGAAAAGAAAAAAGAGAAGCCTTCAACCTTGCCACTTAGTACTACTATCTAGTTATTTTTCTTCACTTGTAACTGAGAGATCTTAAGTTTGATTTTGGCCAAAGACGAATTTGAACCATTATATTGTCAGCTCATTGTGAGGCTAAACTCATCCTCTTATCTCTTAATATAGATAATATCGTTTGTTAAAAAAAAATTAGTGACATTCTTCCCATTTAAAATCATATTATCCCTTCAACTTAAACAAAGAGGAGAAGTCTTAAACCCTCCCACCTGAGTTTTTTTTTTTTTTTGAATTTTTTTACAAACCACTTATTCGTCCCCACAGACTTTGACGTACAAACTAAAGTCTTGCTAATTTACCATCAAAACTTATGTTTTAATGTGAATGTACCGCCTACATTACTTTTTGTTAAATTTAGTCAAATTATATCATCTATGTAAGACCTTTTTCAAGAGTTTTGTTTCCTCAAATTTAGTTACTAAGTTCAAGACACATATCTTCCGCCTACTTGAAGACGACAACCAATGAAATTCTTACTCGAAGTCGTCTAGGATCCATAGGGTGGTCGAAATACGCATACAAAAGTGATAAATTGACAATATTTTTAACAAAAATTGACAGAGGTGGTACACCTTCACTAAACGTATAGAGTTTGAGTGGTAAATTGACAATATTTTTAATTTGGATGGTACAACCATGTCCATAAATGTATTGTGGTGGGGCTGGCGCTGACGAAAACTGTTGCAGCGCCGGTGGAAGGGTGGGTTGGTGTTACTACACTTCCATGATTTTATTGTATTTTATTCCACAAAGTTGTGAAATTACAAAAATACCCTGGAATTGCTAACTGGAAATCATACGTGTACATTTGAGTTCATTTCTTATTTGGTCTCCTTTCTTACCATATTCTTGTAGTACTCATGGATAGGAACGCGTAAGCGCAAAGCGAAACATAATTTGGTTTAAAACGAAGGTTTTACAAAACTATAACATCAATGGCATTTTAGTAACTTTAACACTTTTTGGATACTTTTACTGTTTTATTTTGTTGTTTTGCATCTCATTGAATCTTGAACCTTAACGAAGATTCAACTCAAACCTTAACTGTGCATTTTGCCAACGAGTTTTGTAGAGAATTCGACAAGCTTTTCCAGCTAAATCTCATCAAGTTGGATGAGATTATCACCGTCAGAAGACTCACCATCACTTTTAGATTCATATTTGAAACTTTCGAGCTAGGATCCACTTGAAGGGAGAAGATTCGAAAATCTCAGGCCGAGACTTTCAGCAAATTTCAAACCATTTTCGACCATCTTTTGAACTCATATTAGGTAAAACTTTGTTCCTCATCTTCCAAGCTTCATTTTGACATAAATTATGTGAAAAATGAATGAGAAACGAGGCTAACCGATTTTGTGAAATTTTTAAGGAAAAAATCCATATTCCTACGAGATTCAGACGGAGTATTCTGTTAACTGAAGATATATTCCTAACTGAATATTGTTTGATGCCAAAGGAATATTTCGTCTAGTGACCATAATTTGGAAAATTTTGGCCAACCACGATGAAATATTGCACCACCAGTGACTACCACCGATACTAGTGTGCAGAAGCGTGGTGGCGCATGCGGACGCATATACCTGTTTTTAAGTACATCCTTGTTTTGAGCAAACAAGGGAATTTCGAGTCTTTTCCCTAATATTTACGAGTTTTGAGTAGCTTAATGATTAGTATAGTGGTTTCCCTTATAGAAGACATTTATCCCGAGAATTTCAGAGGCCAAGTAAGGGCCAAGGCAAGGCGGCTACGACATGACGACGTATCAATGAGTGGGCTTTATTTTTGGAGGTATATAATATATATAGTTTCCATAACTATTGCGATGCAATATTTTTTTACCTCATGCCATGCTTTTACTCATAGATACTAGTATATATGTTGATGTTGAGATTTATGAAATTATAATGGCATGATCATACATATTTTATATGTTTATCATGCATGCTTACATAGGATTCTGTAGTACTCATTCGTGTCAGAACCAGCTTCACGTGTATGTTCACATCACATTGATATTAGATCCATTGTAGGTGTAGCATTTACTACTTGTTTTTGCATCTAGAACTTGTATGTGATGCGCTTAGCGCCAACTTCATGTGCATGTAGTAATCGAGTGTAGATTATTACACCCAGCCTATTCATGTAGCTAATTTCTGCGTGGACTAATGTCTGCTTTTTTTATAAGCATATTATGTCACATTGTTTGGATATATGTGATTCACGCGTATCCTTAGCATAACTACTTTTATACTGATTTGGTTTCCTTTCTTATCCATAATATGATTTTGAAAACTACAAAGATTTTATAACTAGGGGATACTATGTTAGGAAAAGCCAAGGTTTTAAGAAATCCTTATTTTGACCTTACTTTTTTGAGTTTCGGCCCGGGACCTCTTCTAGAGTAATTCGACACGCGGATTTCAAATTCACACTTCATTTTTCTAAATTCAATCGTTTTAAATGAATTTTACTAATAGGTCATTTATATACTTAAATGCGAGCAATTCCAAAGGCCCTATAAGGACAAACCCAGCTTGAGGAAGACTTCCTTGATGATCAGTGAGTGGACTTTTGTTTCAAAAATGTTTTATTTATCCAAATTCTAAGCATGCCTAGACAAAAATGAATTTCAATTATATTTTATGATTTCATGATATATCTAATATCTTTAGAGTCATGATTTCGAATTTACAAGTTAGATAGTTTCAAGATTTTACTACCAGATTTATTATTTATGACGATGATGATTGTATGAATGGTGGATTCTTTATTACTTATCTTGTGGCACGCATACCCCATACAGATTTATTGTACCACGTTTATGGCCGTAGGACACAACCTTCATGTGTGTGAGTATTTTCAACTTGTTACACTGTGAACATGTTCTTCCAACTTGTCATTGCCTAGAGATTACCGGACAATGATATGATTTTATTTCCAACTTCCACTAGCTAGGACTAGTGGATGGTAAAATTTTCAGCTTCCACAAGCTACGACTAGTGGATGATTATATATATAACTTACTCATGTATTGGGGTACCCCAGTTATACTCTCAGCTTGTCATTACCTCAAGATTACTCGGTAATGACATGATTAATATTCTCAGCTTGTCATTGCCTAGAGATTACTCGACAATGACATAATTATATTATCCAACTTTCACTAGTTACGGTTAATGGAGATATTGTATATTGTGTCATCGGTAAGTATCAACTCAGTATATATGTAACTATCAGCATACATGTATATATCAAATTTTAGTTTTTATGGAAGTATTAGCTTCTTAAAAATTATATACAATATTATATGTGTTTTCAAAACAGGGGGTTAGTAAGTTCAGAAAATAAAATTGTTTTAGAAACCTTTATTTTTCTTCCACCTACATTTTTTATGTTTTGTTCCCCCTTAGGATTCAATAGTTGCAATAGTGATCATATCCGACGTCGAGGTACTTTCCAGCGGCTCTAACATATTCCACTGAGTATGGTACTTACTCAACAAATTCATAGAGGTTGTATTTGGGTAAATGCTCTGAACCCATTTTAATGATGTGATTAAAGGTCAGAGACCCATTAACTGTGGCCCTTCGGGGATGTGTTGAAATAAATGTGATTACCTGTAGGTGGTTTGATTTAGGCTTATCCTTATTTTAGGGAAGTTCTGCCAAATTTTTGGTAGATTTTAGTATTTAATAATTTCAATTATGATTTCATGCACATCATGGCTTTGTCACTCATCTCAGTGACGGCCAGCACGCATTGGTTTTGGTGTCAACTGGACACTGGGGTCGGGGTGTGTCAGTTTAATATCAGAGCATAAGGTTTTGGGGATTCCTATTTATCGCACCTTATGGTGCTATATGTTTTACCAAATCTTTTCATGTGTCCATGTCAAAGCTATGTTCAATCAAATTCCTTAATGGCGGCGAACTAGATTTGGTATGTGATCATAGGTATCCAACAGCTTGTAATGCTTTTACATCAAATTGAGGGGGTATTAATTGAACTTCGATTGTGAGACATATGGTGCCGCTTATCGGACGACTTTAAGTATTGAATAGTCTAAGAAATAATAGAATTGGCCAAGTCAGAATGGTCCTAGTAACTTGAGATCTAGAAATATCAGAGAATCATTTCCAGTTGGAGGGCCAAGATACTAACGGTTATTTATGGGAAGTGGGTATAGTTCTGGTTCTTCTACTGGTAATTCCAATAGTAGTACTCCTTACGCAAGGGGATGTTGGGGGACTTTGAGGTCGAGATGGACTTGGGCTTTGAGAATGTCCTCTTGTCTCCCTTGGTACAGATTCGTAACAAGTCCTGGGATATCTCGAAGAAATTAGCTTGTTTTAGGAAATACCCCGATAACATCATAGGCTCGAAGATAGCATGAATGATCAAGATAATGACTTGCTCAAGTGAAGCATGGTGTGGAACCTAGAAGATTATCAATTTACATGAGAGAGAAATGGTTTGCATGGTTGCATGACATTCTTAGCTACATGATTTAGGCTTTTCTGGGGTGATAGTAAGGCTTCTAATGGCTGAGACGTTTGATGGAAGGATGTGGGAATTACTAAGGTTGCATGAATGGTGATTCTTGAGGCTTGAAGTGTGTTTCTGGGCTAAATGAAACTCTCTAGGCTTTTTCCTGGGTGGTTCTCTCTTCCTGGGTTTCTCCTATCTCTATGTGTTCTTCCAATCCTCTCTTTAATGGTTTCTTTCCCTCATTTTGTAGATGAAAGGTTCTTCTCTAGGCTTCAAATGAATCTCCCTTTGTGGCTTGGTCCTTCTCTTCTTTCTCTATAGCCATCATATTATTCCCATTTTGGTGTAAGATAACTGCACTATTGAGACCTGCAGTTTGCTTCTTCCTGAGACGCGGATTTCCCAGGGCGGCCTTCCGCAAGCGCTACTTCTGGTAGGGCGACTCAAGGCTTTCGCGCGTTGGTTATCTGTGTGGGCTGCATTATATGCCTTACTTGCTGGGCTTAACATGCATTTAATGTAAGAATCTAGTTTAATCTTAACTAAGGGAGTTGGCTTGCTAGGAAAAGGGGTAAACTAGGCTAATTCTCTCTCAATGATGCTTGTGTGAGATATAAAGGGTATGGGCTTGGATCTTTGGACCCCAAGCAGCCTAAAGT
>JAOTRO020191218.1:0-10566 GCA_028566515.2 Pyracantha coccinea | reverse complement strand
TACTCAAAAGACGGTCATTATGCCATTAAGGACCATAGTGTAAAAGATAAGACTTAGAAGTATCAGTTTGTAAATATTTCTATAGTTTGTTAGAGTTTGTTATTTGGACAGTTAGAATCTATTGTTAGTGGGCTGTCAATCATTTGTGTGGTGATGTACTGTATAAATACTAAAGTTTGTAATCTTATTTGGTAATGAATGAGAAGATATTTTTCCTATCATGGTATCCCTCTCCATTGTCTAACGACCGATCCCTCTTTCTTCTTCTTCTTCTTCCGCTCCCCATTTTCTCTCTGAAACCCTAAATCGTAGCCATGGCGACTGCTGCTTCTCCTTCATCTGACTATGATTCTCATATTCATCAGCCTCCAATTCCAAATTCGTGCCCTAATCTCTCTGGCACTTTTTCATCTGCATCGATTACGATCAACAACATCGATTCCATGGTGCCAATCAAGCTCACCACAACCAATTACCTCACATGGAGTGCATTATTCACTTCGATCTTTCGTCGCTACAACCTCACTGGCATCATTGATGGATCTATGGCGGCTCCGCCTAAATTTCTTTGCGATTCATCTAGAAATGAAATCTTGAATCTCGACTATGTTGCTTGGTACGAGAATGATCAAAATCTACTCATCTGGATCAACTCAACACTCTCAAAATCTTTGATCCCATATACAGTTGGTGTGAATTCTTCTCGGGAGCTTTGGTCTAAGCTTGAATCTTGCCTTGCTACTGCCTCGCAATCTCACATCCATGAACTCCGTTCAAGACTTTGCATAATCACCAAAGGCACCTCCACTGCGGCTGCATACCTTCAACAGATTAAGGAGATTGCTGATACGCTTGCAAGCGCTGGACCTCCTATTGCCGACTCTGAGCTCATCTCTGTTACACTTCATGGCCTTCTATTGGAGTATGAATCCTTTGTTGATGCAATCCAGTTTCGTCTTGGATCGACAACCATTGATGAACTGCATGGTTTACTCTTGAGCAAAGAAATTCAACTTGCAAATTGCAAGAACTCAACCGCCTCGGGGTCTTTTCAGGCTTTCCACTATGATCTTGGATCATCTGCTGGTATTCTTCCTTTACTGCCTCAAAACCCTAATTCTCAAGCGTTTGCTGCTCAGAATTTCAGCAACTTCAATTAATTTCACGGTTATGGTCAAGATCGCACTTAACATCAAAATTACTCAAATCAGCGTCAAAATTACTCCAACTCCAGGCCTAATAATCAGCGCCAGAATTCATTTCGCAACAATTATCATGGTGGTCAATTTGGTTCTCAATTTTCTAGTCGCCGTCTTACTTGCCAAATCTGTCGTTAAAACAATCATGAGGTTGCTGAATGTCCTCATCGCCTAAATCCTTAATTTGGTTCAAGATCTTCTCAATCTGCAATGTGCTCTAACACTGGTTAATCATTTGCTACTCCAACTTGGCTTCTTGACTCTGGTGCCAGTTCCCATATGACAAATTTGACTGCAAAGTTCAGAACCCTACACAGGACCCCGAGCAAGTCTACATTGGTGATGGCAAAGGTTTACCCATTCTTCATTCTGGTTCCTCTACTCTTCGTACTACTCATCATGATTTTGCTCTTAGAAATGTCTTACACGTTCCTGATTTAAAGCAAGACCTATTATCTGCAAATCAGTTTACAATTGATAATTGGTGCTTAATCACTCTTTATCCTTTTCACTTTGTTGTGAAAGATCTTTTTTCGGGGATGACGCTTTTTAAAGGTCCTATGTGTCATGGATTCTATCATTTCACTGTCTCCAATCACATTATTGGTACTCAGCAACTTTTTGCTGCAACAGTCAAAGCTCCCTCTGAGGTGTGGCATCAGGAATTGGGCCATCCCTATTTCAAAGTCTTGAATAAAATAGTCTCTAAGTCTAGTATTCCTTTATCAACTAGCATGACTAGGTCTTTTTGTTCTCAATGTGCAATGGGCAAAAGTTCCAAACTTTCCTTTGTATCTACATCTAGTACTACAACTAAGCCTCTAGAACTTCTTCATACAGATGTCTGGGGACCGTCACCTGTCATGTCTGTCTCTGGTTATAGGTTCTACTTACTGTTTGTGGATGACTTTACCAAGTACTGTTGGATTTTTCCTCTCAAGTGTAAATATGAGGTTTTTTATACATTTCTTGATTTCAAAGCAATGGTTGAGAATATGTTGCAAACTACTATTGTTAATTTGCGATCTGGTGCTGGAGGAGAATTTTCCAATTCTGTGTTTACTAAATATCTAAAAACAAATGGTATTCATCATCAATTCAGCTGCCCTGACACACCAGAACAAAATGGTTGTGCTGAGCGTAAGCATCGCCATTTGGTTAAGATTGCTCGTACACTTCTGACTGTCTCTCATGTTCCTTACATTTATTAGGTAGAAGCATTCTCTACAGCAGTATACCTTATCAATAGGTTACCAACTATGACCAAACTTTCTCCATGGGAACTTTTATTCATGAACCCTCCATCTTATCATACTCTCAAAGTCTTTGGGTGTCGATGTTTTCCTTGGTTAAAACCCTACACCATGTCCAAATTAGAAACTAGAAGTAAATCTTTTGTTTTCCTTGGTTACAATACAAATCATAAAGGATATCGATGCCTTGACCTTTCCATACATAAAGTATATATCTCTCGGCATGTTATCTTTGATGAATCCTACCTTCCATTTCATCACTTTTCATCTCAATCCTTCTCATCTACACATTCTAATCTTACACCATCTTCCATTCCTTCTACTTTAGTCTTTCCTCCTCTCAATTCTTCATCTCCAACATCTTCATCGGTTTCAAATTCTGAACTTGTATCAAACCTTGTAGCTGCAGTTATACCATCTTGCGCACCTGCACCTAGAACTACCTCTCCCATCTCATCCATTCCTTCTTCTCACAACAATACTCACCCCATGCAAACTCGCTCTAAGTCTGGTATAGTCAAGTCCAAAGCTTATGCAGCAACTAATCATCCAATTCCTTCTCATATTTCTGAGGATTTCATACCATCCACCTATTTATAAGCATCTAAACATCCTCATTGGAGGCATGCTATGCAAGAGAAGTACAATGCTTTCTTGCACATTAGAACTTGGTCTCTTGTTCCCTCACATTCATCTCAAAATCTTGTGTGATGTAAATGGGTATTCTGAATTAAAAGAAAAGCTGATGGTACTATAGATAGGTACAGAGCTCGACTAGTTGCTAAGGGTGTTCACTAGCAAGAAGATCTAGATTACACTAACACTTTCAGTCCAGTTGCCAAGCCTGTTACAATCAAACTTCTTCTTACCTTGGATGTTCAGTATGATTGGTTTCTTCACCAATTGGATGTCAGTAATGCTTTTCTCCATGATTCACTATCTGAACAAATGTTTATACAGCAACCACCCAGTTTTTAGGATTCCACCAAGCCTACTCATGTATGTCACCTTCATAAATCTCTCTATGGTTTGAAACAAGCTCCCCGAGCTTGGTATGAAAAGCTGCAAGGTGCTCTTTCCTCTTTGGGTTTCATTGGTTCTCAAAATGATCATTCCTTGTTTGTCAAGAAGATTCCTACTTTGGTGTTTGTTTTAGTCTATGTAGATGACATTCTGGTTACAGGCCCATCATCTCAGGCATGCAAGGAAATCATTGCTCAACTCAGTGCTTTATTCCCCATCAAAGATCTTGGCCCATTACACTTCTTTCTTGGCATAGAAGTCAAAAGGCCATCTTCTGAAATTCTGATCTCTCGGACAAAGTATATTATGGAATTACTCAAGAAAGCTAAAATGGATGGAGCAAAGCCTTGTGCTACACCTTTGAGTACATCAAAACTGGATCATACTTCTCCTTTGCTTTCGAATCCAGAAGAATATAGGTCTCTTGTGGGTGGTTTACAATAATTAACCTGGACAAGACCTGATCTATCTTTTGCAGTTAATCTTGTTTGTCAATATATGCACAGACCTCGAGAATCTCATCTTCAAGCTATAAAACGAATTATGAGATATCTTAAAGGCTATCTTGATTTGGGTCTATGGTTCTCCAAATGTTCTAAACCCCTCAATATTAATGCATTTTCTAATGCCGATTGGGCTGGATGTGCTTTAGACAGAAGATCAACTAGTGGATATTACATTTTTCTGGGCAATTCTCTCATTAGCTGGAGTGCAAAGAAACAGCCAACAGTGGCTAGATCCTCCACTGAAGCTGATTACAGATCCTTAGCTAATACTGCAGCTGAAATCACTTGGTTGTGCAAACTTTTGGTTGATGTTCACTTGGTTCTTTCTTGTTCTCCCAAACTGTGGTGTGATAATATTTCTGCTTTATCTTTAGCTAAAAATCTTATCTTCCATGCTAGAACTAAGCATGTTGAAATAGATTATCATTATATTTGGGAAAAAGTGTTTTCCTATGCTATCTCAGTTCATTTCATCTGCTCTTAGGACCAAATTGTAGATATATGTACAAAGTCCTTGTCAAAGCCCAGATTTCTGCTTCTCAAAACCAAACTATCTCTTCGGTTCCCTCAGCTCAATTTGAGAAGGGATATTAAGGACCATAGTGTAAAAGATAAGACTTAGAAGTATCGGTTTGTAAATATTTCTATAGTATGTTAGAGTTTGTTATTTGGACAGTTAGGATATGTTGTTAGTGAGAACTGCTATAATACTAAACCAAATGATGTAGGACAAGATGGGGTCGATTAAAGTGAGAAAATGAAATGGTCAAGCATTGGCAAGAGATGACGCATGAAAGGAAATTCACATTCAAGCATAAAGTATTTTGTGATAAAATATGGAAAGGCTTGTTGGAAAATTCAAGTTGCTTGAATAGTTTTGCGAAAGTGTGCGTTTTGGGTAATTTTATTTTGCCCTGACGTAAGTGAATGGCTTGAAAAATTGCCCAAATTTGAACCTAATCCAACGGTGTCCTGAATATTCTGATGCTATTTTTGCGCAGAAGCGAGACTGAATGATGAACTAAAAAGTTGACACTTAACAAACTTTCCTTTTTATTTTTTTTTAAGCCGCAACATGTTGCAATGCTTTCGTTTGACTTCAATTTGGTGAAATTACAAGTATTAATATGATTGCATGCACAAGCATACTTTGCTGGCCGATCATGAACGATCTTCCGTCCACTCTGCTTATGACCATCTTTTTTCGTTTTTTTTTTAGTACAATGATATATTTTACGCTAAGAGGAGGAGGAGTTCGGTTAAGCCACACAATGTGCAATCTAATTTGGTATTGAATTCACCATCCATGAGATTCGAACCTATGACCTCTCACTTACAAGTGAAGAAGAATACCACTATACCATAATACTTGATAGGAAAAATATCTTCTCATTCATTACCAAATATGATTACAGACTTTAGTATTTATACAGTACATCACCACACAGATGATTGACAACTCATATGTGAAGCTTAATGAATATACGTTTTTCAAGTCACCTAATATGTGAGAGCTAATATGAGTTAAGAACGTGTGTTTATAACCGAAACTTTTGGCTTGACTGTAGTGAAATGATGTCGAGCATCGAAAACTTATCGTGCGTTGTCTGTCTCTAGTTTTGCATGACGTTCTTGAGATCAAAATCCTGAGATATTTAGACCCAACAATTACATATGAAAATCAATACTAGTCTAAGAAAAATACAGACACGTGCATTTTGTTAAAAATTACCAATTTTTCGCACTAACAACGTTTGTAATCATGAAGTTATATTCCTCGTGAATGATGTTCTTCGTTTTATTTGATTAATGAAATTTATTGCCTTAAAAAAAAGTTTACAAGTTTATTATCGTCTATCCAGGATCATTAATATAAGGGCTATGCGTATAAACTCCCTTCACATGGCTATGTATTTGTGGCCTAAACGCCGTAGTGCGACAAACTCGTTTCGATAAAGTCCACAGATTACAGTGTGTCTCTACATCTTGGTGTGTCTGTATAAATATTAGATAATCTGCTGTATGTGTAGTGCTCATCTCAGTAGGTAACACTTATTGTTTTTCCATACATCGTTCACCTCATTGATTGCATGGTCCAATCATTAACTGATTAATAAGTTAAAATTACACTAGCTATCGGTTTGGACTTAATTCATAATTTATTTTTTATATTTTCATCCAAATAAAATCCTTAATAGCTGACCCAAACTGAAATTGTTTAGCCATTTAATGTGATTGCCATCAACATGTCTTTGTTTATGGACAACGTTGTATTTGTCCATTTGTTTGGTTACCTAAGATTAATATTTTAATGATGACCTAAAATGTCATTGAATTAGATCATTAAATATTGTGAAATCCGTCAGTTTAATGTCGTATTAACTTATTAACTTATTAGTGCCATATTACCTTATTACCTGATCAGCAATGAACATTATAACAATTTATGCGCAACTTAGTACTATGGTCTAGTTGTATTTTTTTCACTTGTAAGCGATAAGTCTTAAGTTCAATTATCGCTAAAGATGAATTTGAACTACATTATTGCTAACCCATTATAAGGCTTAGTCCATACCCCATCCCCACTCAAATTTAAATCATTTAGTTGTCTAATGGTTACCTCTCACGATTCAATCACGCATGTTGGTTTTACGATCACATCAAATAATCGAAGGTTTGATGCCGACAATTATATATATTTATACAATTTGTTAATCACTGATGCAGTTTTAACACTGTATTTCGAACAATAATTACATAACAACAATAAAATCAATAGCAAAAGTTCATTAAGTTTTGATTGATCCACTAAATTATACAAGTCATATTGGCATAGAGAAATTAAACTGGACCTGAACTTGAGATGCTAACCCTCTAGACATTTTGTCAATAGTGATAACGCACAAAGTAATCTTCCATAAACATGTACTTATTAGGAAAAAAAAATATGGAATTAGGATCACAAAAAAAAAAAAAGGATTAGTACGTTTGTGAGACCATTATAATCTCTCCCAACTTTTGTATTCACACTATTTAGTTGTTAATTTATGTTGTTTATCTAAACTTTTAGCGTGAATAATTGTTAATTGTTAATTAATTGTTGTATTTTTTGTGCGGATTGACAAATACATATATGTGGGGAGAGGAGATAAATTTCATGTCCAGGTTTCACTGTCCCTTGTTCATTAACTTTTGGTGGGCAAAGCTGCTGCAATTCAAAGAACACAATGTTTATGCTCAATAATACGGTATGTCTAGACTTACATAATAAAATAAATATATGACTTTTTAGCTAAAATAGTTCTTGAAATTGACATAACTCCTCACTTTAGTCTCAAAGATTTAAAAACGATAGAAGTGGTTATTAAGTTTATCCACCGTCAATCATTTTGATCATTTCGTGAAAATATCTCTATTGAATTTAGGGTATTTTGTGAAATTAACCCTTGTTTTTCATCATTTTTTTTTAATTTCTTTCAAATACCATTTGTGATGATTTACTTGAATTTGGTGCCAAATTGTTTCAATGGCTGAAGATTTGATTCTAGCGCCAAAATCTACAACATGGCAGTTTTTGTCGGAGGGAAATGAGAGAGAAGTGAAAAAGTAAGTGGCGGTGTTGATTTAACAAAAGTACATTCAATTTAATATAGATTTTTTATGGAATGATAAAAATAATTGACATTGAATAAACTCAATGACCATTTTTATCAATTTTAAATTTCAGAAACCAGAGTGAATAATTATAACATGATCACAAAGCATTTTGGCTAAAAAAAACCCAAAAAATAGCAAAGTTTTCCAGATTGTGTGAATGTACCACATAAGATTGGTTTTTGTGTAAGCAAACAAGTCACCTCTTATTTATATCTTATTTTAGCAATTCAAAACCCCAAATTTAATTTCAAATGTCAAAGGAGATTGGTCAAAATGCACGAGGGAAGGCCTAGTCTTTTTTTTTTTTCTTTCTTCTTTCGTTTTGATCAAAGGGGAGTGGGGGGCGGCAATTTCAAACAGATTAGGACCTCTTCATAATACAAGCGATGTTATGCTTCAAATAATTTCAAAATACAAAAAGGGTGATTCGAACTAAGATAAACTAGGGAATAAATCTGCTCCAAACAATGTTGCTGCATCCACGTCTTCAAATTTTTCTCAACTTTGAGATGAGAAATTGATAAGAATTACAGCCACTTCAAACATGTATGTACTTTTTCCCTTGAATCAAAAGAACAAAAATTAGTTAAACATATCAATAAGAGCATCTTTGGAGATATGCAAATTTGATATGTAAAAATCATATTTGTATTTCGTTTTACATTTTCGAGAGATGAAATGTGAATTTTGCTACAATAGAGATAATATAGATTTGCGATCATATTTACTTAACTTTGAAATTTGTCAATTAAAGAACTTTCCGTCCAATAAAAAGTATAAAATGTGTATTTCAAAACAAGGTAATGCTAGGGAGACCAGATTTTTTAAACTAAATTTGCAAACCAAATGATGTGGTTGCAGATGATTGGATTATTAATTAAGTATCAGTTAACCTGCTTGTTTCTTATTGGTGACAAAACATTTAGTTTGGCATCTGGTTAAAAATTTGATTTCCTTAACCTTACCCTTCAAAACATATTGCTAATGTCAACAACGGTGATCGCTCGTCGGAGTTTGATTAATATAATATGAAGAGTGGCGTAAGCACATAGCTAATGCAGCATTAAACACCAACAATGAAAAGTTGCAAAAAGCTGACTCTTGACTTGTTAAATGGAAGCTTAATCTTCCAATATGACTTTTGAGACCACTAGTGAAATGGAAGCTTAATCTTCCAATATGACTTTTGAGACCTCTAGAACCAAATTCAACCCCAACAAAGCAGAAAACTGACTCTTGACTTGTGAAATGGAAGCTTAATCTTCCATATGACATTCTTTTTCCGGAATTCAGACCTCTCTAGAACAAAATTCGCAACATTAGAACAAGTTTAGGTAAATAGTGCTTCTAGATAACCGTATATTTGGGCCTTTACATCACAAAAACGCAATTGGTAGTGCTTGATAGAAGTAGTTAAAAGCGTTTTTTAAAATTTATGGATTGGGCTACAACACTTACAAGTACTTGGCATTAGAGAAATTTTATTTGAACTATATAACCTCTTCCTACACCAACCTTAAATTTTAAATATAAATTATATTTTTTAATCCATTGCAATGATTACCAACAAGTACAAGATGAAATTAATAATAAAACTAAAATTTATCAATGAACCTACACTCAATAATTAAACCATACCATTACGCAGTATTTAATTTTATCCTGCTTCATTTCGGCTAAAACTCTAAGAGCTCTCATAGAGAGAAACAAACTTTTCTTTTATTGATGGAGGGTAATTTTGAAGTTTTGAATCCTCCAACTAATGTATCAATCGATTTATGCAAAAAAAAAAAAAACATTCAGTTGATTTCAATTTTTTTAGAGTTGAGAAGATGGATTTTTGGGTTTCGCAGTGTATATGGTGGCAAAGCCTCCCCTCCCAAACATTATGAAGGAAATCTTATTATTTCTTCTTCCTGCTTTCTTGTTTGTTTTTTTGTTTTTTAATTAGATGTGGAGAAGTATACAGAGGAGTAGCAATGGCATTGAGTAGATGAGGATGGAGACTGAAGAATTTTCCCTTTTTAACCTAATATTCTTTCATTTCCAATCAAAAAAATAATAATAAAAAGGGTTTCAAAATCTGTACATTTTAATGAAAAATCAATTACTAACTGCTACATTAATAGATTATTTTTTTTTTAAGCATAGAATAAGAAAAATACTTCGAATTGAATTACATTCTCCTATTTGATTTTTGTGGCGTTGTTTTCTAATAGTAGTCATGATGACGAGAAACTTTTTAATATGCCCAAAACACGGGATGGTACACTTCGTACAAGTTGTGAGACTCTTGTGTTAAAAAATTAATAACATAAAAAATAAATTTTTCCACCACACTTATATAATAACAAGTGGTATACCATTTGTGTTACAAGCACAAGGAAAAATTTCTCCAAGCCAAACTCAAGAAATTGGATAGAGAGCTACATTTATTATTGTAGGTATATGAAAAAGGTGAGGAAATTTTAATTTGGTAATTGAAAACAACTTTTTAAATATAATTATTGAGAACATAATCTTCTCAAGGTTTTGATCTAAAGAGTCACTTCTGAGTTCATCGTTTTCGGCGCAATGGGTGCTTTTAAAGGACCAAAAATGGTCTAAGTTTCAAACCTTATGAAACTGAACCAAGAATTAAACACTATTTATAAAACTTCACCAACAAGTAGACACTATTAATGAAACTAGACCAATAAGTAAACACTATTTATGAAACTGGACCAATAAGTAGACACTATTTATGAAACAAAAACAAGAATTAGGCACAATTTGAACACTGGACTATACACTATTTATGAAACTAGATTAAGAACTAGACAATATTTATGAATGATGACCAAGAACTAGACAATATTTATGAATGATGACCAAGAACTAGGCACTATTTATGAAAGTGGACCAATAACTAGACACTATTTATGAAAC
>JAOTRO020191210.1:0-10566 GCA_028566515.2 Pyracantha coccinea | reverse complement strand
GTGACAGTTAAAGGTAAAAATGTGGTTTTTCGTTAAAAGTGAACAGTACCGGGAGTGTTTTGTTAAAACTCCCATTTAAATGGGCGGGTGACCGCGGTTAACCATAACCAATGGGTATTTGCCCATCCCTAATCTGGATTGGAAGACCAGTGAACCGGGATGAGCTGGACCAAAACGGTCAGTTTGGACCTAAACCCTAATACATTAGTCAAAAAGTCTCAAACTAAACCATTCAACTCGGTTCAATCTACGGTAAAAATCTGGTGAACCACAACCAAATTGAGTCTATTTTAATGTACTTTTTAAAAATTGATGCATGTGTCTATTTGCTATCGAGTTTTTACCTTTTATTATTATTTAAGAATGAACAATATTAATAGATAGATAAATAAGTACACAAATAGATGATAAGGTGCATTTATATGAGTCTTGATAAAAATGGTTCGCACCAATTTACAAAAGATTACTATCCTTAAGTAGCACATCGTTCATTTTATGCTGATAGCCCATAACGTCCAAGTCTATGTGCAATGCAATTGGCCTCTCTTTTCATGTGTTGTTATATTGAACTTGGTGGAGAGAAAAAAAGCTTTCATATCATTTACTGCATTTTGCAACGCTGCCCAATGTGATTTGTCAACTTTCCCCTCATACGTGATATTATATATTAACAGACCCAAACGACGACTACTACAAACGGTGATGGAGTATCCGAAAGCAATCAGTGGTAGCTACGACAAACGTTGTATGATTGATTTCACTCATGTGCATTTGTGACAGATGTTGATAGAGTTCGTGATTCTTCAGTTACTCAAGTCCTGCCGATGGAGTTTCATTTTTGGTGCTTAACTGAAGATGTTATCTGACTTAATTTCTGGCAAATAAGGTGTTCTTTTCATGATCAGTTATTTCCAAGTTACATTAATTCCATATTCGGCGAGAGAGTGTTGAACCACATGGTATTAAAACCATAGTATTTGCCCGATAAGCTTGGTTTCAGTTACGCAAACTTATATCTCTACGAACATTATCATTGATGCAGAGCCTCGTGCCCAAAACCTAGACCTTGAAAGTAATTTACACAGTGATGCCCTTTGGTCGTAGGTAAAAGTCAAAGGCCAAGAGTTTCCTTCCTCGGTCGTGATGATTTTCTTAGAAATTTAGAGGGGTTGTATTCAATTAGGATTTTGATCCAACACATGCATGCAAAGAATAAAGGCAGAAGCCAAACTCACATGCCAAACAAAATCCAGAACCAATGAATCTTTGTATTCATTTTTTATGGAATTAAAATTAAGAATTGTCTAAAGAAAATCCTGGTCCTGCTACATGTGGAGGAGTTTTCAAGGATTGCTATGGTCAATGTTTGGTGGTTTCTGCCAATATATTGGTCATTACAACTCTTTCGGCAAAATTATCAACAATTATTAGTGGTGTGGAGTTTGCATATCAGCGGGGTTGGCATTGTCTTTGGTTGGAAAGTGGCTCTTCTAATATTTCGATATCCAATTGACTGATTTTGTTTCTCCTTGGCCTCTTTGCACACAGTGGTCTATTTGTTTGGATTGCTTCGGAAGATCACTTTCTATGTCTCTCACATATATCGCGAAGAAAATGTTGTTGCGAACAATTTTGCTAAAATGCGCTTGTCTTCTCCAACTTTGGTATGGCATGATTCCCCTCCGCCGGTGGCTTGTGCTGTTTTGTTTTCAGACTATGTTAGCTTGCTTGGATTCTACTTCTCAAATTAATGTGCATCTTGGCATACATGTTTGTCTCACATTTTTGTTTTTTTTCCTAACCTTGTCGTGGTGTTCAGCTTGTATTGCAGGTTTAGACCTTTTAGGTTTCTAGTCCCCCGCTTTCTTTGTATCACTTTTGTTTTCATTTATAGAGGGCAAAGGTTTTGATCTGCCTTCTTTTTCATGTTCTTTTTCATGATCACACCATTGCCCTTAACTATGCATTGGAAAGGCAACTTGTTCCCCGTAAGGATGGATAGTTATCCAAAGACCATGCCTTTCAGAGTAAGTTGGATTACGTACCATTTAGTCTTCCTTCTTCATGTAGTGATCCGACCCTTGATGATGAAATAAAGGCGCTTAGGATTCAAACGTGCGATCTTGAATATCGTGCCACAAAGTTTGTAATGATAAGGCTTTGCATTTTTTGCGTGTGCACGAGAAACAAGAAATTTTCTCTGATATTCTATACTAGTTTTAACCGTCAGATTCGTTGATCATAAGTGAGTCGGTCCATATTCAACAGTTAAATGATTCCACTATATAAAGTTTATAACCTCGAATCTTTCATGTTTGTCCTTATCAAACAATCCCCAAATTATTCAAAGAATAAAAGGCTCCAACTTTTCTCTACCATCAATTCAAAATTTCTTCAAACCATTGCGTATCTCATCAATGGCGTCTTCCATAAAACTTTCTAGGTGTCATATACACCTCCAAAATAAAGAGCCGTGAATACTAGAAGAAAAACACCTATACCTAACAAGATTAAGTGAATATCCATAATTGTAGTCATTTTATTTATATATTTCCATACATAACCGAAGAATGGAAAAAAATTCTTCAAGAGTCTCGAGTCCTAAAAGTGCTTGATAAATACCGTCCAGAGGAAATAAGGTTTTCATGAGTCTGATCTTGAGCCGCCATTTTCCAAGAATTCGCCTTACATCCTTCCATTAACCAGGAAGAAAGCCAAATCTTCGTAAAGGATCGTCGGGACCTTTTGGGTCAGTGCAAGGTTTGGTGGGAACTCAGCCAGGATATCTATGCTAAGCTTCCCGCATCATCCAATTCTCAGTTCTATGTACCAGAATTTACCATTGGTTCTTGGTTTTGGGCTTGCACTTCCTACTTTCTGAGTTCTTGAAAAGCATGCTGATATGCTATAACATGGCTATCTAGAATCTTTCTCCGACCTGCGTTCAGACTTATCACCTATTTTGAGCTATTAAATCAATGGTATGGAACCAAGCTAGGTATCTAGGAATTCAGAGTACTACACAATGTCAAGAAGGGGTTTGACAACCATTACTACTTTATGACCAGACTCAGCCTCGTCCAGGAACCATACATCATATCGTCTTTTGGAAAGACTTGGACTGGTTTAAAAGTATCCTGGTAGTTGATAGGGATTAGGAGAGGGATATAGAATCAGTTAGGGTTAGGGTTGCCCATTCTCCCAATCCGCGGTTCAGTAATGAATTAGAGAACATCAGAGTGTGTCAGCCAAAATTAATCATTTAGGTAATGTAGATTCATGCTGACCATCATAATTGGAAGTGGCTACTCTTTCTTGGCCTCTTTATTGATCGTGGAAAGGATCTTGCCTTCCTATACCAGACGTGGAATGGGATAAGGCACAAGATATACATAAAAGAACTCGCATTTCCAAGCCCAAGACTTCTCCAACTCTAAAGCCGAAAAAGCAAAAAATGATCTGCAGCTCTTCTTCCACACCATTAGTCGCCACTTCTCAACCGCAATTGCCAATTATGGATATAGCGTCTGTAAGCCTTGATGAGGAGGAACAGATTCCTTTGAAAATGAAAAAGCGTATTGCTCCTCTAGTGCCAACAAGTTTTAAAACAGCTACCCTAGTATCTTTAGTCGGTGGGCCACAAACTTCACCCCTTCTGTTTCTGAAGCCATCACAACAACCACCACCAAAATCCAAGCTCAAACATCTGCCTTCTTCTATGTTTTCCCTTCAGTCAGCTAGACTTATCAAGGACCTTTCTAGAATTGCCATTCCTTCATCTACAACTTTAACAAGGTTCGAGGGACAGCGCAACTGTATTTAGTGATTAGGCTTTTGGTGGATCACTTTGCCTTTCTTACAGACGCCAGCAATCTTCAAAATGTGGACTATGCTGCCGTCCTTCTCAGTGCCACAATTGCTCTCGTGGACTACAAAGAGGTTCGTAGTCCTTTATAAATGTTATGATGCATGCTACAAAAGTCGATACGAGGTAATCTTTCATTCCTCTTTGTGAATTTATTTTAGCACTTTTATCCTTCTTTTTTACTTTTGTTAATCAGGCCAACGTATGAACTAAAATGACCTTATTCCACCAAATGGGATGGATCCGTGAGCAGATGTTTGCGCAAGAGTCGGATAAGCTGCTGAAGAGGAACAACAACTACTAGCTCAACTGGAGAAACTTAAGAAAATTTAAGTTGCGCAGCAGACCCTAAAAGACGCTCATGAAGTGGAAATACACAAGTATATCGATGCTGCCATATTAGAAGAGATAAAGGCAAAAGATTACCAAGAAGACCTGGAGAAAGCAAGTGATGAGTTAAGGTTGGAGCATCGAGCCAAAATTAAAGTGGATCAAACTTTGGTACATTTGAAGACAAAATCGATGTAGTCACTATCTTCATAGCAGAATGCCTGGGTGTTAGAACCATTTTCTCTTCAATCGGAGACATAAAGGCTTTGTTAGAAGGTGGAATAGAAAAAGAGCACTTGCATTGTGGACATAACTCATCAATATGCATAAGTCGGAGCTTTGTGCTCTTCGTAACTCCCATAAGAAGGCAGTTATGGCAGTGAGGTTTTCACCCACAGACTTGGTGATGGTCCTATAAGTCGGAGCTTTGTGTTATTCGTAACTCACATAATAAATAGGCTTATTTATTGATTTTCCCTTTGAAGTTGTCTTTTAGTTTCACTTTATCCCTAGAAACTAAATTTGTCTTATTTTGCCCCCCGAAAATTGTTGACTTGTATAATTTCCTATAATTAAGGATTTCCTGGTTTAGGATAGATCCCATGTAATCTAGGTGAAATCTCTTTGTAATCTCCTGTAATTATTCTTTCCTATTTTATTAGAATTAAGATTGTATATTGTACCTCTTTCTGTAATAAATAAACATATCATTCAAACTATTTTCTTCTTAGCACCATAGCCTAGGTTAAGAAAAAAAAATATAGACGAAATTATGTGCGTAGAACATAGCACCAGAAGACGTACCAGTTGCGCCGCCAAGTTTATGCAGCACACCATTTAAACACTAGTTGTGCAGCGCATCATTAAATCAGCAAGCGAGAGTGTCGTTGCTGACCTTCGTCCACTGACAACCAAGTCACGCCACCAGATTGGGTAGTGCGCCATCCAATCACTGGCCGCATCGCTAGTTGTGCATCGTTCGACCAGCGAGCGACGCTGTCATTGATGGACTGAACCCACCTGCTCAGTTTGCTCTGTTCCATTTCAACGAACCTATATCTAAATTCTGCTAGTCTGCCAGAGCCTAGACCTCGAGAAGCTTAATCCTGAAAACAAAGAGTCTCACCCGCTGTTACAGCCTTTACAACTTGAACCCACCACTTGCTTGTGCTTCGTGCCACAGCCTGACCAATCTCGAACCTGCATCTCACCACTGCATCTCGCCTGCAACCTAGCCACAGCACCATCTGCACTAGTTTTTGGAAGTCCCTAGGAGAAAGATAAAAAAATAAAAAAAGTAAAAACAAGAATAAGAAGCGTTGGAAAAAAAAAGGGAAAACAATTGTTTATGAGTTTTTAAGGCCCACACGGGTTGACAGGTTTATGTTGGAGACTTTTCTAAGTTTCTTGTTGCTCTACCTCATTGACTATTTTTTACACTGCAATCAAAATGGCTTGCAATGCTAAGGAAAATACTTTAATCCATGGTTTGTCCTACCCTCTATCTAGCATGTGCTTTCACCATAGCTGGAAAGGTTATTCAAAAAATTGGTGTTTCAAACTTATTGGCTATCCTGATAATTAGGACAAGACTTGTGATCCTTGTTGTAACCAGTTGCGTACATTGATTGCCTAAGGTAGATTCTGAACATACAAGTAATGATGGTAAGGCTTTAAAGGTTTACGCATCTATTACGAATAATACATGGATAATTGATTATGGTGTTACTGAACATATAACTTGTGATTTTAGACAGGTGCAAACCCTAAACATCCCTAAAACTATCGTGAGTGTTGCCAATGGTAATGTTGCCCCCATTACCTAGGAAAGCTGTTGTCTCACGTTCTGATACCCTGAATCTAGATTCCGTACTAGTTGTTCATTCCCTTGACTATAATTTATTATCTGTTGCTCAAATAACCGCCGCTCTACATTATCTTGTTATTTTTTGGCCTTCTTTTTGTGTTTTTAAGGACATTCGAACTCGCAAGACGATTGGTTATGGTACTAAGAAGGGGAAACTCTACTACTTGGAGCTGACATCGAACAATACCCAAATGTTGAGTCAAGCTCTTGCAGTGGAAGAAAATTAGGGCGATTAGAAATAAAGTTTTGGAGATTTTGTTGTGGCATTGTCGACTTGGACATGCTTCGTTCGACTATTTGTAGAGGTTGTTTCCTAGCCTATTTGTTAAGCATGATATTTCTAGCTTTAACTGTGGTGTTTGTGAACTGGCTAGAAGTCATCGTACTTCATTTCCACCTAGTTTGAATAAAAAGTTCACTCCCATTTATGTTAATTCATTCTGATGTTTGGTTTAAAACTGCTACACTTGGTGATGCTCATTGGCTTGTTACTTTTATTGATGATTGCACACGTATGACTTGGTTTGTTTAATGAAGTCCAAAAGTCAAGTTACTTCTTTGTTCAACAATTTTACAAAATGGTAGAAATACAATATAAGTCACAAATACAGGTTCTCAAGAGTGACAATGGTGGCGAATATGTAAATTCTGAGCTTCATACCTTTCTTGATCATCATGGTATTATTCATTAGACTACATGTTCATACACTCCACAACAAAATGAGGCTGTAGAATGCAAGAACAGTTAGCTTCTAGAGGTTGTTTGTGCTTTTTCGCTCGAGGCGCGTCTCCCATTATCCTTTTGGGGAGAAGCTCGCACCACAGCTGCGTATCTCATTAATCATGTTCCATTCCAATCAGTTGAATTTCAGACACCGTTACAGACTTTCTCCTTATACATTGATGCTCCTTTAGTTCCCAATCCTCCACCTCACGTGTTTAGTTATATGGCATTCGTTCATCTCCATAAATAGCAGAGAAGTAAACTTAAACCTTGGGCCTTACGACGTATGTTTGTAGGGTATGCCTTAAATAAAAAAAGGGTGTCGTTGTTATCACCCTTCAACGAAAAAGTTGTTTGTCACTGTGGATGTTGCATTTCATGAAACTGATATGTACTTTGCCAATCCCGAGTCTTCACTTCAGGGGGAGAATCAAATAGAAGTTCAAACTCTTAATTATATTATTCCAAATATAGATAGTGTGAATGATTTGGATTTAGTGGTGATGTCTTGGACATAAGTGGTGATCATTTACACAAAAACAATAATGTGAATGAATTGAAACTAAGTGGTAATGTCTTGGAGATAAGTGGTGATCATTCACATAGAAACAATGTTGAAAACATTGAAAGGAACAAGCTGACATCACTAGATAACTCACTACCTGACAGCTCACTGCCAGCTTTCGCACCACCAGACAGTCCTGTGTCGCTAGCTACCTCACAATCGATCTCGCCACCCTTGAGTCCCAATAACCAAAATCAATCGTCTTTGATCCTAGATGCACCACCACCATGTCGTCTCACTGATCATGTCAACCGACGTATTCCTAAACTTACACATGAAGCTGACCTTAAATGCAAAACTAGGTATTCGATGCATAAGCCCAACCTCAATGTGTTATACATGTTAAGTAATTAAGTGTCTACCAATCACCTGTCAGAATCAAATAAGATATTTATGTATTAATTATCTACTGTATCTATTCCTAACAATGTGCAGGAGGCTTTAGATGATCCACGTTGACAAGTAGCAATGAATGAAAAATTGAAGTCTTTGAAGAAGAATGCTACTTAAGATATCACAGACTTACCAGCTGGTAAGAAACCTATGGGATGCAAATGGGTCTATACAATGAAGTACAAAGCTGATGAGATGGTACTAGTAGCAAAAGGATACACTCAAAAATATGGAATTAACTATACAGATACATTTCCCCTGTGGCCAAGATTAATATAGTCCGTGTTTTGTTGACCTTGGTTGCAAATCTTAATTAGCCCTTACAGTAGTTTGTTGTGAAGAATGTCTTATTACATCAAGATTTGACAAAAGAGATTTGCATGGAACTCTAACCAGGGAGTAACGTTCCGCATATGAACAGACAAAAAGTGTTCAAGCTTCGAAAATCATTGTATGGGTTGAAACAGTCCTCAAGACTGTGGTTTGAGATATTTACTAAGTCTATGAGAGCATTTGGATATAAGCAAAGTAACTTTGATCACACGTTCTTGAAACGTCAGAACGGGAAGCTTACAACACTCATTGTACATGTGGATGACATGGTAGTTATCGGTAATGATCCAGATGAGCGTGTAGCCTTACAAAAATATTTATCTACAGAATTCGAGATGAAAAATCTTGGATCCTTGAAATTTTTTCTCAAGATTGAGGTATCAAGGAGCAAGTCAGAAATCTTCCTGTCACAGAGAAAGTATATCCTTGACCTGTTAAAAGAAACTGGCATGTGAGCATCTAAATGAAGAAGCTGACATGTTAGCATAAAGCATCTTCACTGAATATTTCTACTAATCTTCCTATCACAGAGAAAGTATATCCTTGGCCTGTTCATGAATTTTCCCACTAACTGTGGCCTGTTCATGAATCTTCCCACTAACCGCTAATTTCTCCATTGCTAATATTACTGTCTCCATTAAGCATCTTCATTGAATATTTCTACTAATTTTTTTAGGTTGAAGAGGATGACGAGAATATTAGTGGTCAATTGTATTCCAGTTTAATTAAAGGAGGAACAGATAAACTCATTCCACATTTTCTTTTGTTTTTAGTAAGGCATCTATTGGTATTTTCCACAAATTTTTTGATTGTTTGTGTTTGATGATTGTGGCATTTCGGACAAAGGTATATCCCAAACCTAATAATTTTGTTTGGTTTTTTCTTCCTTTTTCACTTCTCTTCTTTTGATTTCTCGTTTATTTATTCTGCATTTTCTTATGACAATTTTGAACCTTTCCTTTTTGAATTTGTATGCTTTATGAGCCATCATTTAACCAGCTATTATTATTAAATTGTATAGCTAGCTACAGCCGTAGGTTGATTGCAAGTATTGATATTTCTTGTAGATGCTAGATATGCTAATAGACACTAGTCTTCGATCAGGTAGATGCTTTTTACCTGCTTGCTATACAATTTGATTTACATTGTGTGTTTGATTTAATTACTTTTTTTTTTGATATAACGAGTGATGTATTGTGAACTTATTTACTATTATGGTAGTATTATTATTATATAGTTTTCGACTATATATGTGATTTCAAAACATAATTATTATGTTTAAATGATCTAGATAAACTTGATCCACTCACATTTTGTTTTTTGACCGCTCAGGACATAGCGAGAACAAGGATACTCGAGAATTCATTGATAGTTATTTTGCCAGGTTCTAGGGTTGGGCTACATTCCTTTTTTGTTGATCGAGCCACTTTCCTTCATTCCATTTGTCTAGCCTTCTTCATGAACTTGTACAATAGACTCCACAAAGATAGCAAACTCTATTATCGAAGAAATAAGGAAACATGCAACGATTTGGCACTAGATATCTGAGGGTGTAGAAAAAGTAGTCGTGAAAACAGAAAAACCATAAAAAGGACGATTATTGGTGAAGGTTTCCACAGAAAAACCCATTAGTTCTGGCAAACGGAGCATAATTACAGGTACTTGGCAGCATATCGATGTAATGAATGAAATACGAACAGTTAACATAATATGGTCATACATATTAGTTTGTAACTTGATCATGAGCGAATTTGTTGATCTTGCACCCACAAAGTATGGAAAGTACCAAACATTAGGAACTACCCATGGAAGATTTAGGAATCGGAACAAGGAGAAGCGATAGCCACTTAAATAGAGGAATTGATTGTATTTCATCCTTTGTTGTCCATAGCAACTGGGGATCAAAAACCACAAAATTTGATGACTTATTAAAGGAAAGATGAAATAAGAGCATGTTATTGAAGGCGTTGCAACATATGTCGGGGAGGCCTCCATTGATTGTGTACAAACAAAATACGAGTCCAAGGGCAAGGTAGGAAAGAGTTTAGCCAATGGAGATATTAACTCTTCCGGTGGAAAGAATTGGGCCTACCTATCCCGATAGGACCTTATAAAGGAATTGGAGCTGTTGAGAGGTTCCATGTTGCCGAGCCGAAGGGTAGCACTTATGTACGTGATCGTAGTATGTCACGTCATCTCGTCCCCACATCATTGAAGAGTAACTATGCACTATTTTTTGGTTCACTGATAAGGAAGATAGATTTGGGGTGGGGGCCTACGATATGACCTGAGGAGATACATGTTAACTGTGGGTAAGAAGCAAAAACCATTATGTAAATAATTTATGGGAGTTACAGATCTCTTATACTACCATCGATCAACACTTTCAAATGTCATTTCTTCCCGTCACATCTGTCTTCAGGATGATCTAGTCACATGGTTTCACTTCTCAGTGAGCGAAAGATTTGTCCCTGGGTGTACATTGAAAG
>JAOTRO020191174.1:0-10567 GCA_028566515.2 Pyracantha coccinea | reverse complement strand
TATGGGTCGAATTTGGTTAAGAAACGATTGAGTTACGAAGCTTTAAAAATTGTCCAAACTTTCGGCCAAGAGCTCCGGGACACTTAACGGAATTTTTAACGGAATGACCAAAATCATGGATGATGGACAATCTCAGGGACTACTTCTATTGATTTTAAATCTTAGGGACCAAAGTTAATGGATAGTGCAAATCTCAGGGACTATTTTGAATAAAAAGCCTAAACAAAATGAGTTTGACAAGAAGAAAACTTATCCTAATTTCCAATGCCAATTTCAATACGAAATCCCACCAATGCAAGTGTAAGATTCCAATGCAAGTGCCAGTGCAAGATTCCAATGTGAATGGCAGTTCTAATGCCAATGCCAACACAATATTCCAATTTCAATACCAATACAAATGTAAAGTCAATACCAATGCCAATACCAATACCAGTAACAATGCTAGTGCAAACTTCCTTAATGCCAGTTGCGGACTTCCAAACAAAATAGAAATTCAATTCACCAAATACACAACATCACTCCAACAGTCACCAATTCAGACACTCAGCAATCGTTGAAATGGGCAACAACAAACTCCATATACAGTCCAAACAAAAGAAACCCTTGCGTGAGCCTTTAAAGCAACAAGGTGCCTAACAAACTCAAAATGAGGCCAACAACTTCTTTTCCTCCTTCCTGGGGCCTTCTTCAGAACAAACGAAGATTCGCGGTGCAACTTCAAAACTCAGACAACGGCACGGTGTAAGTCAGATTAGAGGGTGCAAGTCAGGGGGTGAGGATGCTCAAAAGCGAATTCGAAGTTGCAGAACCGAAACCACCCCTTGTAAGGAGTCTTTTGTTTCTTAAAAGGAATTAGTTGGTGGTTTTGTCACGTCAATTTACAATTTTGGGGCCCGGAGAACTAATAGAAGCATTTTAACCTCCACTAACTATCATTATGCGATTCATCAGCATCAGAAACCAAACTCAAGATGTGTTATGTGATAAATAGGTTTAGAATTCGTTTTCAACCATTAAACCACCCCATAGTAATTCCTCGTAAGGAGTCGTTGATCCATCTCTATAAACTCTTGACACTTGTTTCCTTCTAGTTAAGGCAAAAACAGTCATCCTATTTGGCACGTCATTCTCATGGTGGATAAAAATCTAATCCGATATGCCATATAAACACGTTGGACTGAAAGTATCTAGGAGCATGCCTATCCAAAACGGAAGAAATGGACAAAACTAATTGGCCCCTGACCAAATTGGTAGGGCTTTGAGATCCAAACCACCCCACATGAGGCCCATGCTACGAATGAACACGTGTAAGTCAATGAGTGGGCCCAAACAAATGCAGAGCTGCATCCAACCTAAACCGTCCATCTAACTATGGAGTACAAGATAAACGGCTGAGGTTTCTCCTGTGCCTTACACCGAACCGCAGAGGATGAAGTGGATAACGTAAGAGATTGCCACGTGTGGCCAAGGTATATCCATTTCTGTCACCTTGTCCGCTTGCCCGCTCTGTAAAACCCACAGCTGCTAAAACCCCTAATTTTCTCGCAGTTTCCTTCCAATTTTCCATCGATCCAAACACTCCTGATCGCTTTACCACAAACCCTAAAGTTCTGCGTTAATCAAACCCAATGGCGACTCTGTTTACTTCTCCACAATCGATGGCAACACTCTCATCGCCGATTTTCCAAAAGCCCCAAACCTTCACATTATCGTCTGGCTCTTCCAATTTCTTGAATCCGTCGAAGAATCTGAAACCCATTGCGATTGCGATTCGACCCCGAAAGTGCCGCGGCAAGTCGCTCTCCGTGCAGATGTCCTGGGACGGCCCGCTCTCCTCGGTCAAGCTGATCATACAAGGAAAGAATTTGGAGGTATTTTACAGCAGTTTTTCAGGTTAAAGTTTGGTTACTTTTGGTATATGTCGAGGTTTGCGTTGATGTGTTCAATGAATTGTGTGTATTTTGGACAAAACATTGTAGAAAATACGATTAATTACGAATATAAGTTGTATTTTACATTGATTTATTTAATGTATAGTTATTTGAGGGAAGCGGAGGAGGGGGATTCGAACACAGGACCTCGGTCAAAAAAATTAAAAATCCAAAGTCATAGTTTGAAATGAGGTATTGGCCGATTTCCCTCCTGAGCTTGTAAGAAGCTGGCAGTTTATTCCTGAACTTTAATTGTAACCAATTACTTCTTTAAACTTTTATAATTAGCCAATATTTTATTCCGGAATTCTAGTTTTAGCCGATTACCCCTTGAATTTTTACAAGTAAACTTTAACGAAAGGTTCCGATACTGTTTACTTTAACAAAAAAAACCATTTTTTAACATTAAAAAGTCAATTATGTACTATTTACTTTACTTTTTATTTTGTTCTTATCGTTAAAACTTAAAGTTTTCAAGTCATTTTCATTAGTTTTATTTTTTATTATAATTGGCCAATTTCTTGCTGAACTTTAATTCCCCCGATGAACCCCAAAACCCTAAAATTCAACAAAAAAGTTTACGAAGTAAACTAGCGAAAGAGAAGAAGAAGAGAAAAACAATACACATTAGGATAAAATCACCTTTTTGCAATTATAAATTAAAGTACAGGGGAAATTGGTCAATTATAAAAATTCAGAGGTAATTAGTTAAATTAAAGTTTAGGAGAAAATTGGCAAGTCATTAAAAGTTCGAAGGAAAAATCGACAAATACCTCTTTAGAAAGTCCCATTTTGATAACGTATTAAGTGTAGTGATAATTTTTTTTTCATGTGATCAATGTGGAATTTGAATGAGAAACTTTCACTCTGTGAATGCAGTTATCGGAGGCAGTGAAGAAGCATGTGGAAGACAAGGTTGGCAAGGCAGTTCAAAAGCATAGTCACCTAGTGAGGGAAGCCGATGTTCGGTTGTCTGTTCGAGGTGGAGAGCTTGGAAAAGGCCCCAGGATTCGGAGATGTGAGGTATTGCCGTCTGATGAATTTCATGAACTGTTAGGTTATCTGCAATTGCAGCATACGGTTTGTGTTCCTGTGAAGCACATTTGTGTGTATTTGTGTTTTGTGTAGGTGACTTTGTTCACGAAGAAGCATGGAGTGTTCCGAGCTGAGGAAGAAGCTGAGACACTTTACGCGAGCATAGATTTGGCATCTTCTATTATCCAGAGGAAGTTGAGGAAAATCAAGGAGAAGGAATCAGATCACGGGCGGCACATGAAAGGCTTTAACAGATCGAAAGTTAGGGAGCCTGCAATGCAAGTAGTGGCGGAAGATGAAGAGGAAGAGGCAGTTCCCCAAGAGCAGGAAGAAGACTTCATTGACGAGGTTGTCACTTGGAACTTTCACCACGCATCTGCTGATTATCTATAGAAATGCCATTCTCTCCTTCGTATTCTCATTGTTCGGTCATTTTTACTAGGTTGTTCGAACGAAATACTTTGACATGCCACCTTTGACAGTTGCTGAAGCAGTTGATCAACTGGAAAATGTTGATCATGACTTCTATGCTTTCCGAAATGAAGAAACTGGTAAGAAACTACAAAACACCCATACTGCCTTCATTTTCTTTTCATTTTCTCGAGCATCAGTTTTCGATTTCTGTCATCCAGTAGTTGAAGTTTTCCTCTGTTCTTAGGTGAGATTAATGTAATATACAAAAGAGAAGAAGGAGGTTATGGACTGATTATACCGAAAGGAAATGGTAAAGCGGAGAAGTCACAGCACGTGGTGGTAGAGCGAGCTAGAGAACGCTCCTTGGCGGAATAAAGAGGCCTAGGTATCCAGTCTTGTACAGCGGTGTTTTTAAAAGTTTGAGGGGCGTTGTTTTTGTAACGTACGAATGAAGGCTTATAAACATCAATTCCTCAGCTGCCTCTGCCTCTCTTTTACTCGACTGACTGAACTGATTTGTTAACTGTTTCTGCATCTCTTTTTGGAGCCTAATACTAATTGAGATTTAACAAAACATCAACGAGAAAAACGTAGAAAGTCGATATGCAAACTGCTCGAAAGGTAGAGCTTTCATAACAAGGAAGCTGAGAAGATTTTAACATGAGTAAACAGCTCAAATTTTAATCATGACTCGTTTGTATTACAAACGTTTTCATTGAGATGATCCGACAAAACTTTCATTTCTTCGTTTAGATCAACGTACGCTGTCTTCTTTGTCGAAAATATCTCGGAAGAAACAGTTAGGAGCTTGTTCAGTGACATTCCTTCCCCTAAAACCTTCTTCCTCAGTTCGTACCTGGCCTTGATTCTGTCATCAAGCTTGTAACCAAGGAAGGCCGGAAAGTTCAGTAACTCTCCGACTTCACGACCCATCCCATTTATCAAGTACTCCATCTTCTTCTCCAAAGCAGCATGGCTGTATTGCAGTATCTGAGGATGTTTGGTGCTCATGACAACAATGTCCGAACACGAAAGCCCGTAACTCAAGAACAGCCCGACCACCTTTTGCAGATTATCGCAGCTTGTTCTGGTGGCGGATCCCATTGCTGCCGCCAAGTCTTTTGTTCTATGTTTATACCCAATCTTCACTAATAATGCAAGCTTATATGCAATGTTGTCTTCAAAAGACAACCCTAGAAACAATGGAGCTTTGATCAAGAACTTGAAGATGTCATTCGAACTCAACCCGCACTGCTTGAGAAAATGAATTCTCGGACGCAATTTCCTCTCCCGACTGGCACTCACCACGTTGGGAAATACAAGCAGAAACCTGAAGATTTGATCGTCAGTTAGGCCGGCATTCGACCTCAACAAATCGACATGGCCTTTCGTGTGATCCACGGTATAGCTCAAGATTGCAGGGAGCTTACCCAACAGAGTCCCCGTGGCCTCATCATCTCCGCCACTGAGCTCCGCCAGGAACCCTACTCTCGGAACCAGCTGAGTCTCCAGATCAAAATTGAGAAGCGTCGGACGCATTACTATCAAATCAATGCCACCAAAGCGGTCGAAGAATGCGATTGTTCTTTCGATTTCTTCAAGTGACTTGAGACACAATGCCTTGTACAGATTAACCTTGTTGAGAACATCAAAAATCTTGTCAATTGGAACTCCGCGGTGAAGAAGCAGTCTGACTTTCTGATCAAAACCCACCAAGAATCTTGCTTCTGTTATTTTAAAAAACCGCTTCAGCTGCAGCGACTCGATCTTCCCTCCCAAATCGTCGAGAACAAATTGCAGAAACAGACCTATTTCCTCAGCTGTTAATAGACTTGGGGATTTTGTAATCAACTGAGAAAGCACAAGGCCATCGATTCCAAGGGAACGGAAGGAACGAACCCGAGCTTGCAGCGAATCCAAAGATGTCGATGCCACAGCTGGATTCTTGTCCAAAAGCACTCGGCTTTCATCATCGCCAACCCCATGTGGCATTTCTGTTATATCAGTTATTAGTTTCCACATTTCTCTGTTTTAATTTGTAATTTGGTAGCATTGCATTGGTGTGAATCATCTAATATAATATGAGCAATGAGTCTAGAATTTTCTATCAACTAATGGAGGGATGTTGTAGAAATTTGAGATTGCCTTTTAGTAAATGTCATGATTCGGTATAGAAAACTGGGTGCTGATGACGTGTCGAGAATAACAATCTTATCTTCCCTAAAATTTAGATCTACGCCTCCAGAACTTTTTCAAATTATCTCCAGGCTTTTGCTTTGCTGATGGACTTGCGTCACTGGTTCTTCTACGGCAAGATATGAAAGATAAATCCAGTGATCAGGCCTTTGATTGGAATGTTACTAGTGGCTCAGTTTGTTATCTTGGTATTGAGGTACGTATCTTGGCCTTGTGCAGGAAATCTTCTGCAACTGTCTGCTTAAAAAGTAAAATTTATTTCTTGAGAAGTGGAAGTTTCAATGAATGTATAATGGTAACAAGAAATAACCTTTCTTTGAGTTTTGGTTTGCTCAAATGTTCTTTTACATAGCACCAATTCAATATTTACATGTCAGCAAGATGAAACCCTACAGTTAAAACTCTACAGAGTCACTTGTTTCCTTCATTCTGTCAAAATGGTAGCTAGAAATTGGAGCAACAAGTGTTGTTTATGTATAAGATTATGTTACTCACATCCTAACAGCTTGAGCTATTGGGATGTGATGGTAATCTAACCTAGAATCAGACTTCTGGGTCCTAGACATCCTGGATCTGGAACCTCCCACTACAAACTATATGAAAGTAGATCTTGGTTATAAATTCTTGTGGTTGCAGCCTTCTGTACAAATTGAACTCTACTTTTTAATTTTTCTAACTTATTCATTTCTTATTACCATTCTTTATTAAAAAAGTGGTACAAGGTTGGCAAGTACATTTAGCATGTGCTGAGCGTGCATTGTAACCAATGGAAAATTTAGAGCAAGAAGTGTAACACCTTGTGTCTTGGATTGCTATTGATTACATGTTTAAATATATGATTCAAAGTCTCAATGTAATTCACATGGAAATATGGTTTATTATGGTCAGATTCAAAGTTCTCACATGTGGCAGAGCGTTTGTTACTTCCTTTTAACACTTGGGCTTGAACTCTTACTTTCTAACAAGTGGACACTAGCCATACTGAAGGAATGCTGATGAAGATATCTAGAATCTCTTCTGAAGACTTCATTAGATGATGTTACTCTTGACCTTGATGAAGATATAGATGTAAAAACAGAAGGAGCTAGGGTAGTTTCAAGTTCCATTGACAATGCCATAATCTATTTGCAGAATCTATGGAAGGTATTTCTATTATGGTTTAAATGATATTGGTGGTTCTCGTAAGTTAACAGTGTGATGGTTTACAACCTATGATGGTATAATAGCAATATATGTTAACTTTCAGGTGTTTCCAGGAGGAAGGCATCATAGTGCAAAAGTTGCTGTACATTCATTGACTTTCTTGGTTCAAGAAAGAGAATGTTTTGGTTTTTTAGGAACAAATGGAGCTGGAAAGACCACAACTCTATCAATGCTGACTGGTATGTAACTGTTGGACACCAGAATATCTGATAGTTACTGTTCTGCTGAAACATTTAAAATGCATAATTCGGCCTACTCATTGGTTATTTATACTCATATTGTACCTGTCATAATTAGTGTTTAGTTTTCAACTAATCTGAGGGAACCACCTCTAGATAAAATGATTTAATTCAAGGGAAATGATTTTTGCAGACCCTTTGTTCTTTTTCTACACACCATTCTATTTATGTTCCTTGATTCTCCTTTACTTTATTCGTTCCAATGACCAAGGATAAACAGGGGTATGCATGGGGAGAAAAAAGGTGTGCGGAAATCATCTCCCTTAAATATATCATCTTAAATTGAGTTAACTATGATAAGCCTGTCTTCTAAGACGAATATTATTATTTATATCGTTGCATCAATGCATCCATATATCTCCATGTGAACCTGATAGTGATACTGTGTGATTTCTGTGAAACATTAGTAAAAAAGTTTCACTTTTGCATTGCTTAGTATTGATTTTATGGTCTTGTGTGCTTCTGCATTGTTAATCAGCATATTTTCAATATTGAATTATTATGTCAATTCCTACGTTTTGATTTAACAATTTCCTTGCAGGAGAGGAATCTCCAACTGATGGGACTACTTATATATTTGGAAGGGATATATGCTCTAATCCCAAGGCTGCTTATCGACATGTATGCGATAATTTTTCTTCCTATTAGTGCACAAGTATATGTTGTGTGTGGGTGACCATATGCATACGCAGACACATACAGTTTTTTTTTCTTTTCATTTTCTTCATTTGTGGTAAACCATTGCTAACTTTTCTCATTTTGTAATCAATTTCAGATTGGATTTTGCCCACAGTTTGATGCTTTGTTGGAATTCTTAACTGTTAAAGAACATCTTAAGCTTTATGCTACAATAAAAAGGAGTACCAGATCACATGGTATATGATGTATGTATATGTGTTCAAAGTTCATACTTTTTTGTTTTGGTTACAAAGTTCATAGAACTTTTTTTTTTAGCACCTGTATTTAATGCTGATTTATATTTCCTATTTGCATAGACTTTAATGACTAAGAATTTCCCATCCAAGTTTTATCATGCTAAATTCTAAGTCAATTCTTTTTTCATGTTTAAATACATGGAATGAATTTGGCATTTAACCTTTAATAGTTTTGAATAATCAATCAAATGGTGGACCCTCAATCCTGAAACTATTTGGACAGGTTGTAATGGAAAAGTTAATGGAGTTTGACTTGTTAGAGCATGCCAACAAACCATCGTTTTCTCTCAGTGGGGGAAACAAGCGTAAATTATCTGTCGCAATTGCGATGATTGGAGATCCTCCTATAGTCATTCTTGATGAGCCGTCAACTGGTATATATAATGGTTCTTACTCTACAAATTTATAGTATAGGATGTTGTAGTCAATATCTTCAAATTTGTTTTGTTCCCTGTTTATATAATGAAACTGCCTTTATTTTATGAAACTGCTGAAGATGACTAGATAGGGGATGAGTGAAATTCTTCGTGTGGTTCATTATGATCTTACTATAGCTGTCAGTCAAAAGGTAATTGACTAAGAAAACAAATATCTACCTAAGACCTTATTGAACACCAAAGCATCAGGAAGGAATTAATGGAGTCATATGAGGAGGTGATAGCAGGTGGTTGCATCTAGCTCTAGATGTCAAGAGAGAACCAAAACCCCTATTTTCAAGGGAAGTTGATGAAGATTCTCAACTGAAGATGACTAAATAGGGGATGAGTGAAATTCTTCGTGTGGTTCATATGTGATCTTACTATGGCTGTCAGTCAAAAGGTAACTGACTAAGAAAATTGACCTTCTTGAACACCAAAACATCATGAAGGAATTCATGGAGCCATACGAGGGGGTGATAGCAGGTGGTTCCAACAACTAGCTTGGGAAGTCGAGAGAACTAAAACTGTTGCTTTCAAGGGAAGTTGACGAAGATTCTCATTGTGGTTCCATACGAATTACAGAGGGAACACAAATGAAATATTTCTGCATGAAAGTTGATATAGGTTGTGCTGCCCAGGGATTGGAAAATGTCTGTTTTAAATTATTTTGTAGGAAATGTGGAGGATACTCCTGCTAGGCATGGATGGTGAAATACACATATTCTAGACTACCCCTACTTGGTTTCTGTGCACCACCATATAAAAGCATATATATTTTTCTTTTTATTTGGGTATTAGTTAGAATTCTTGCTTACTATTAATTGTACTAGGTATGGATCCAGTTGCCAAAAGATTCATGTGGGAAGTGATATCTCGTCTATCAACCAGATGAGGAAAGACAGCAGTAATACTTACTACGCATAGCATGAATGAAGCTCAAGCACTTTGCACTCGTACGGGGATCATGGTACCTTTTTACCTTACCAATCTACTTGAAGCACTAGTCTACTGTTGAGATCACTGTATCACCACTTTGATTTTTCTTTTAAGGTTGGAGGCCGATTAAGATGCATTAGTAGTCCCCAGCACTTGAAAACTCGATTTGGAAATCATCTTGAGCTAGAGGTATTTCTTTCTTCTTTTCCTTATTTCCCTTGGTTCTCGAGTGGGGTGGTTAGAAAGATTTATAACGTGACATGATATATATGGGATATAGAAATATCTTGAACTTTGTTGCCTGGTCTTAGGTTAAACCTTTTGAAATCAGCTCTGTGGACTTGGAAAATCTTTGTCGAGTTATTCAAGAATGGCTTTCATCTGTTCCATCCCATCCAAGGTGCTTACTTGATGGCCTTGAGGTTTGCATTGGGGCCATCAACTCCATTGTCGCTGAAAATGCCTGTGGCGGAGATTAGTTTGTCGCGAGAAATGATGATTACGATTGGACGATGGCTTGGCAATGAAAGAGAATAAAGACACTATTATCTCCACTGCCAATTTTTGATGGGGTTTTTGGTGAACAGTTGATTAAGCAGTTGGTTCGAGATGGTACGAAGGATACATGCACTTATTAATGTGTGTTCATTTAACTTCGAATTTTGTCATGGACTTCTTACTTTGTTGGAAATTTTGGATGGGTATAAACTACTGTACAATTTTTGCCATATTTTCCTGACGGTTTGATGACTTAAAAGATGTCAGAAAGTTCCCGCGGCTTAGGTTAAATTTTCTTTATTTCTTTGTTGTTTCTTCTTTGCCATGCTATATTTTTTCCTTACTTTCAGATTTTGTGCATGGGGTATACCATTGCCAATATTTTCCGAATGGTGGTTGTCCAATGAGAAGTTGTCAGCAATTGATTCGTTTGTCCTCGCATAATTTCTTAGTGCAATATTCTAGGGGTTTAATGGCTTGAGTGCTAAATATCAGGTAAAATTTATCTTGGATTAATGTGACAGATAGTAGTTCTTGTTGATTTCATTTGTGCAGATAATGGAATTTAAAGAAGAAAAGAAAAGATCTTAATCTCCCTTCTGCTGTCTAGTCCCCTTCTGCTGTCTAGTCCACATCCATCAAGCATTCAATGTTTTAAAAGACAAAAATACTTTGAATAATGCAAACTGCCTCATATTTCGGATACTATTAGGTCCATAACACTAACTCTCAGTCTAAATGCTCAGACTGTTAGCTTGTAG
>JAOTRO020191165.1:0-10537 GCA_028566515.2 Pyracantha coccinea | reverse complement strand
TTTTTGAGTGCATACAAGCATGATTCCGCCTTCAATTGTTAATTGCATGCATAGATGTTGCTCAAATGAACTTGTTTCCACAAATTTTTCATTTAGGAAGTATAGTGGATTGTAGGTACAAAACTTGAGCCTAAAGTGGGCATTCCTGCAGAAAAGTGGGGTGAAAATAACCCTGAACCCTGAATCGATCGGGGGATATGTGGTTGGAATCTGCATTCCTAGAGGTGGCCTTATAATGGATTGGGCCAGGAATCGAGTCGTTAGAGTGGGCCGCGGGGTGGGGCAACCCAACTAGATGGTTGGCACGTGTGTAGGGGTGCGTTGGGCCAACACGTATGGCGGCTGGCCTTGGCTTGCGTTGCATGTTGAGCCGCGCCTTGCTCCTCGTGGGCTTGAGCTTGGTTGGCAGGTGGCTAGGCTCTGGCTGCTTGCACAAGGACCTGGCTTTCTACCCATGGGTTAATGAATGGACCTGGGCCTTCTGCCTAGGGTTTTGGTCCGTGAGCTGCAGGGGCAACGTTGGTGGAGCTTGGGCCGTGTCCTGGTGGCATTACCACAGCTGCTGGGTCACGACAATGGTGGTTGCATGGCTCTGCAGCGGTGGGGCTCCTCCTGCCATTGCATTGAGCTTTGAGGATCGCTGTCGTGGGGCTATGTCCTCGTCTCGACTCTCCGGTCCAAATCCTTGTACGTATGAGGTTCCGTTCGTCGTAGTTTCTGAATTTTCTACCATTGTATCCTTTCTCAAGGATTGATCAAGAAAATTTTCTAAGAAAAATTAATTGATACGATGTGTGAGAACTTCAATGTAACAGAAAATTCGAGAAACAAATGCAAGTGGCTTATTCGAGTATTTGAATCAGCTCTTAATGAAAGCACCAATTTGTCGATGCAAATTTCCGCCGTCTTCAGTCTTGATGAAAATGCACTTGCAAAACAATCAACACCTTTGATCAAAGACCTAAGCCTCACGCACCCACGAGGATATGGGGGTTAGGTCAACGGATCTCCGATACCTAAGTTAGTTTCTCTGAGAGAGTAAGGTGTTGAAGGCTTTTTTTGGGTTGCAAAAGCTCTGAAATTTTGGTAGAATATAGGGTATTTATAGGGATAGGGCTGGCCATGGTGTTGGTCAAGAAATATTCTCGAGATATTAAATAGGAAATAATATCTTGAGATAATGGTGTAATTATCCCTAATTTATTTAAATTAGGATTACTTACTTGATTGGAGTTAATCTTCAAATGAGAATGTATTAAAGATAGGACTTGGGTAATTAATTCTTATCTTTAATTCCTTGCCGGGGGCAGGTGAGCTGTGGACAGTCATGTTCAGCTACTGAGTTCTCCAGGGATGTGAGCTGCGCGTGGGAGCATCTGAGATGCATGCCCATTTATTGAGGGCAATCTTGTCTTTTTTAAATAAAGAGATAGTAGGTGTAAGAATCCCAAGCTGGGCTTGTAGAATTGTTTCTCAATTTGAACTTGATCTTCTTTCTTGATTTGGTGATAGACTTCTTCTAGGAATAGGAAACCAATTGCCCCCAATACCTATTTAATTCTGCCTTAAGCAGGGGATTAAATAAATTTGGAGAGCAATCTTTATTCCAACAAGGAAGAGAAGCTAAAGGATATTTTTATTCCCCCTCCCTTAGTGTTCTTCTTTTCTTGCCCTTGCCAAGAGTCATCTCTCGTTGTTGCTTTTTTTCTCCGTGCCGTACCAAGGTAAAAAAAAATTGAATTTTCTTCTTCTTCTTGAATTTTTTGGGAGTCTTAAGACCTGAAAAAAATTGGCTTGGCGGGGGCCGAGGAGGTGAGAAACGCGTGGCAGGGAGGCCACAATGCAGCTTGGTGGTGCGGCAAGAGGGTCAATGCACTAGGGCGATGTGCTCTACTTGGCTTAGGTTGAGAGGAAAGAGCGGTGCAGAAAGGTTGGTATGGGTTGGACCTTATGGGTTGCTGGGTAGAGGGTCGTGCAGTAGAGAGGCGAGAGAGAGGAAGAGTCCGGCTTGGGCCTACTCTCGGGTTTTGGTGGCCTGGGCTATATGGCTCGGCCTTGTTTCTTTGGGGGCCATAGTGCGCGAGTGAAAAAAAAAAAGAGATGAGGCATGGGCCTCCCCTCGTGTTGGGTCAGCTTGCTTGCAAAAGAGAGAAGGCTATGGGGCCTTGGGCCTCTCTTGGCTACTTGGTGCGCGAGGAAGAGCATAAAGGCTGTGAGGCCTGGCGCGAGGCGTTAGGCTTGTGGTCCTTTTTTTTTTTGATTCTCTTTTTGCAAGTTGCCTTTTAAATATTTTTCCTCGTACTTTATGCAGAGACTTTGAAATGTCTTCCTCTGACCACAAAAATGATGAATATCCTTTGCATTTGTACTGTCAAGGTGGTTCTTCTGGCAAAGTGGGTTACTTCAAGGCTGCACATGTCAAGATCAATTCCAACGAGCTGTTTTGGGATTTTCTTAAGGTGTACAATCATGCAATTCTGTCAGGGGTTCGCATCAAGCGGGTGAAAGATGATAGCGGTCTTGAACCATGCGATGAAGGCACCACTGCTAGGAAGAGGGCCATCAAATTTCATTCGTGGTATTTTGTGTTGGGATTTACTTTTCCCATGCCGCGTCTTTTCTAGGAGGTGATCTGCTCCATGAAATACGTGCCTACTCAGTGCTCCCCAAATGTAGTTCATGCGATGGTGGGGTTCTCAAACTTAAGCATGTTCTTTGGTCTTGGCTTAACCGTAAATGAATTATGGTACTTCTTTAAGATCGACCACAAGGAGGGTGTAGGGTAGCTAAGGTCTCGCCATGTGCTGCTCGATGCTTCTAGCAAGGGCGATCATGAATGGGCGAAAGATACCTTGAAGATGAGCAGAGAGTGGGAGTCTGACTCTTTTCCTGAGCTGCTTGTCCCGACTACCTTTATCAATGGTAAGAACTGCTTCATTCTTGTCCTGCTTGAATTTTTGTTAAGCTGCTCCATGACTTCAATCTATTAATCGTCCTTCTTACTTTGCGTAGATTCGAAGTTTGCCTCAACTCCAAGGACTTCAGTAGCTATGAAGAAAGTGCACGTCGCCTTGGGTATTCCTGCTAAGTACCATGGGTGGCACTGGCTACTTAAGGTGTTTGGACTTGTAATTCCTACCCCTCCATATGTGAAGTTCGTTGGCTACAAGTGGATTTTCGTTCGACAACGTAATGAGAAGAACGAAATTATGCGTTACAAAGCTCGTCTTGTTACGCAAGGCTTCTCACAATGCCCCAGGATTGATTATGATAAAACTTATTCACCTGTTATGGATATGATTACTTTTCACTACCTTATTAGCTTGGTAGTTCCGAAAAACTGAGTATACAGCTGATGGACGTAGTAACTACGTATCTCTATGGGGATCTTGATACAAAAATTTATATGAAAGTTCTCGATGGACTTACATTGATTGGATCAAATATTTCCAAACCCCGAAAGATTTAGGAAAGACTCAATACTATCTCGGTCTTGAGATAGAGCATCGTTCAAATGGAATCTTAGTACATCAAATAAACTACACCTAGAAGGTGTTACGCCGCTTTAATAAGGATAAAGCGAAGCCTTCGAATATTCCTAAGGTCGTTCGATCGTTAGATGCAAAACGAGTTCCCTTCCGTCCGAAGAAGGATGATGAAAAGATTTTGGAGCCTGAAGTTCCTTATTTAAGTACGATAGGCGCTTTATTGTACTTAGCTCAATGCACTAGACCCGAAAACTCCTTCACTATTAATCTTTTGGCAAGATATAGTAATGCACCAACATGCAGACATTGGACTAGTGTTAAAGACATTTTCTGCTACCTTAAGCGTACTATGGATATGGGCTTGTTCTATCCCTACAGATCCTCAAGTGATGCCGCACCCCCTTATATCGAGTCGATTCTCACTTTATTTGTTATGCCGATGCATAATACTTATCTAATATGCACAAGGTGTGTTCTCCTGGAGGCATCGTAATCTTTTAGAGGTTAACTAAATAGACCTTAGTTGCCACTTCGTCTAACCATGTTGAAATTCTCGCCTTACATGAAGCAACTTGGGAATGCTTTTGGTTGAGAGCAGTTGTGGGCCATATTCGAAGCTCCTACGATCTTTACCCTGTCATTGATGTCTTAACGATGATCTATGAAAACAACACAACATGCATCGAAGATCTCAAGATGGATTATATCAAAGGAGACAACACCAAACACATTTCACTGAAGTTCTTCTTCTCACATCAACAACAAGACCATCAAAAGATTAAAGTCACTCAAATCCATTCACAAGACAATCTGGCAGACCTCTTCACAAAATCACTACTGAAGGCGACATTTCAGAAGCTTGTTCAAGGAATTGGTATGCGTAAACTTTTTGAGTTGTAACATTGCTAGTTCTTTTTAGAATTAAGTCAAACTCAGGGGGAGTATCCTGAAGTATACTTGCTTGATCTTAATGTACTCTTTTTCCCTACGATTAAGAGCATTTTCCCACTGGGTTTTGCTACCTAACAAGGTTTTAACGAGGCACCCACCTTGAGTTGATCATGTCCCTGATGACGTTCCGTAGATGTTTCATTTGACTTTGCATTACTCACGTATTTTCCCTTAGACTATGGGTTTTGTCCCTACTTAGGTTTTTACCATAGCCATAGGATTTTTTTTAGTAAGACTTACTTCCTTATGCAAGTTCCTACCTTCTTGATCATAACATATTCCCGGAATCAGTGCCAACGAGTCGACTTCCTCAACCTCTACATGATGTCGAAGCTACTTGAGTATGTACACACTCAATGGGGAGGTGTTGTAAACTTTCTAGTTTAACTGTGATTGTGTAAATCCTAGATTAGATTTTATTCTAGTTATTCTTTCCTATGTGGACTTGTATTCCTTAGGGATGAGGGATTTTTTCTCTCTCTTATTACTATAAATAAAGGCACTTCGTAGGGGGTAACATATCCTCTACACATTCTTCTACACAACCCTACAAACACATCTCTATCTCCAATCTCTCTCTTTGCCGCCGACCCCTTTCCTTGTCAGTTAAAATAGGCTACAACATTGATTACAATAAAGTGTACATTTTGGAGTCTGATGCAAAACAAGTCATCACTAGTCTGCAGGGTAGTATGGATATCACACGTTGGGAGATTGCCCATGTCCTATCTCGGGCATTGGATATCAGTTCCTCATTGGAATCTTGTACCTGGTCTTGGGTTCCAAGATCAGGGACTGAAGCGGCGAATTTTGTGGCGCCGTATCACTTTATAGAGATTAGCGATTTTGTTTAGGTTGATCGACCCCCATCTTCATTTGTAATAATCATAAACAAGGATGGTGTTCTTGGGCATTGGATATCGGTTCCTCATTGGAATCTTGTTTCCTGTGTCTTGTTAGATATTTTTGCAGAAGCCTATGATGCTCTTGATCCAACTGGGAATATTAATCAATAAATGGAATGTCATCAGTTGGACTCCGAATGGTTAGTTGTATTGATAATTATAAACGATATTAATATTGTCTACAATCTAAAAGGATTTGGTCGTCTACATTTTTATAGGACCTTTTACCCATTTAAGTTTCGCCCTTCTCCTTAAGAATTCATGGTTTCGCCATTGTTCCCACTCAATATCTTTTCCAAGAAAACCACACAGTACTGATCATGGCTCCAACCATTTGCTCGTTCGTCAAGTAACAACTTCTCCAAAGCCTCAACTGTTGCTTTGCTTGTAGGCCTTGGCTTCAACACTACTACTTCATCCAATGACTCGGTCGTAGCCGTTTCTGACGCAACACCAACCTTTCCATTTCGTACACTTGTAAGCATGGCTTTAGTATTTCAACCCCGACGCGTGATAGGTGAAGTTGAAATGAATCCAGTCTTTGAATATCAGCAGAAAGCACGACATTATTTCCCTACCTTACATTTAGTGAATCCCATAGCATCCCACCACTCATACACCAAGTGAAGACAAGGTTTATCTGTATCAACCATTCTAATAACCTCATATATTGGAGCTGTAAAGAAAAGAATATAATCAATCTTCTCCCAAAAATCTTCATCCAATATCTTTTGCTTCACCATCATTGCTTTAACCAAATCATCTTCCTTGTACAAAGCCCAATTCAGGCTAATCACCATTTGTTGTAAACCTTCCTTTACTTCATTAAATCTTCTAAGCATCACAAGTGTGGAAGCAAATCTGAAAAATTTAAAAATTAGGACAGCTCATAATTGAATAAGGAAAAAAAAAAGTGGAGAAAACAAACCTTGTTTCGGCAATGGAAAGTAACTTTAGTTTGCAATGTTCATTAAACATGGACAATCTCATGCTATGGTTCATAATAAAATGTTTTATGGACTAAGCATCACTAGCAATAGTTGAAATCCAATTGCAATCATCATACGAAACATCTATTTGTTTCGAAGAACATATACTCTTTAGAGCAAGATTAAGAGTGTGAACAACACAGGGTGTTCAAAAGATATGGGGATAGTGGGCCTCAATAAGTAACCCAGTAGCTTTACAAACAGGGACATTATCAATGATCACTTGAACAACATTTTCATGACCAATTTCTTTAATAGCCTTTGTAAGGAAGTTGGCAATACAATGATTGTCTTTGTATTCACCTTCACAATTAATTGCCCTTAAGAACATAGGCCCGCTTTCACAAGTTGCCATAATATTAATAAGTGGTCTCCTTTGAGCATCTGTCCACCCATCATTGCAAACACTTACACCTTTGGTGCTCCATGCGGGTTGATTGGTTAGAGGCACCGCTCAATGTGACTCTTTTCATGTTGTAGAAGAGTAGTTCTCAGTGCATTGTAACCTGGTGGAATATACCCTGGAAGTGTAAAAGCATGAACATATGAGTTCCGATAATGCAGATTCCTGCAAGGTTAAATGATAAGCCACTTGTATGCAACTTCGGCATCACATTGATCTCGAGCCTCCTTATTAAAAGCTTTACTGAGAGGCCTACTTGTTCTCTTTCTCTTCTTTGGATCAAGATTCGCTTCAAGTAGATCATAACAAAAAGAACCAGTATTGGGCAACGAAACATGCTTAGGAGCAGAACTCTTCAACTTGTATTCACACTCTAGAACTAACTTATTCATTTCTGCAAGAGTTTCATTGGTAACCTTGTTGCAAGGCGCGATCCCGTTTCCAGACATTTTTAACAAATGAAACTTGACTCTAGAGTAGGATCCTTTATAAGTTTTTTGACAATAATTGCATTGAAATTCAGTATTTCCTCCTCCTCTATTTCCCACTTTTTCGAGCTTTTTGACATACTTCCATAGCGGAGCATTATGATTTTCAACAATCTCATCCAAATTAGCATTATCATTCGCATGATTATCAGAGTGATTCATTTTCCTAAATTAACAAATATATAAACAATAAGAGTCAATCCACTGTATAGATAGAGACTATTACATGAGAAATTTATATTAACTTAAGAGATTAAAAAATACATCATGAAAGCATATCTATAAAATATTATAATCTAAATATCATGAAAGCACAATAGTGTATTATTTATAATAAACAAAATACAAAATAATATTATATACAAAAAGCAAAAATAGTTTTGGCTTTTTCAATTTTGCAATAGTAGAAACACACAAGTCAAAGCAATCAGATTGAGCAGGGGCTTTTAGCTTCGAAAAGGCACAGAAAAGCAGGTTGGGGCTTTTAGAAAGATGGGTTCTCATCTCACCACCAGAGCTTCGAATAAAAAGAGAAAGATGGGTTCTCACCAGCAATTGCAGACGGAGACGATGGAAACGAAGTCGAAGGCTCTCACCAGCAATTGCAGACAGAGACGATGGAGCAGTTGCAGACAGAGACGATAGAGACGCTGGACGGACGGAGCAATTGCAGACGACAAGTTTGATTTCTGAATTCTGAGGTTCGAAATCGTTTTGGGTTTTAGTTAAACAATCGTTTCAGTCATCTAATTCGAATCAATCACGATTCTGCAGATCTATTGAATTTTTGTTTCCTGTTTATACTCTGATTTTGTTTGAAACGTATCCGAAAAGTATGATACGCGTATCTCGACAATATGATACGCGTATCTCATCAATAAAGAACGTATCCCTTTATTCCGATACGTATCGGGCGCGTATCCACGCGTATTATGTACGTATCCGTATCCCTGCGTGTCAGATACGGGATACGTTGAGTTTTTCCCGTGTCCATGCTTCGTAGCAGAGAAATTAGTAACTTTTCTCTCTCCTCCCTCTTACTGAAATGAAAGTGTATGAAACTCACAGGACTTGCAATGATGGGATGTTTCCAGTCATTCATTCATTCATTAGTTCATTCCAGTTCCCACAACCACACACTCCCAAATTCAATAACACAGAGAGACATACCTTCGACATTGGCAGCAAGCTTGTGGGGGTGAAAGAAGCCAAACAGCAGAATCAGCCAAACAGAAACAGAGGTGGAGGACGTCATCACTGTTGGGTCTGTTGGAGCTCAGGTAAGCAGCTGCCGTTGACCGATCAAAATCCCAAGCATCTCTGCGTTGACCGGATTCCAGAAAATTCGGTGGCTGTTTGATTAAATTGCAGATTGCGTTTGGAAAAGCAGTGCCGCTGCTTCTTAGGGAGAGAGGTTGAAATCTCAGCTTGCTAGTTTTGGAGAAGAAACAGAGAATGGTAAAAGGTTTGGGAGGAAGACGGAGGAGCTGCGGATGGAGGACTCTCAATCAGTCAAAGTCGCAGCCCACCGCGTCGGAAGTTTCGTTTCTTATTTTGTTTATATTTATTTTTGACCTTTTAGCTGATTCCTGAAATTGTTATGCAATTCCTCACTTTGTCGTGGGATTTCTGATTTTATTCATCATAAACTATTTTGATCATTTCGTAAAAATATAAAATTATCTTTAATTTTTGTCAAATTATTATGATTCATTGTTTATTGAATTGCTCCTTATTTAATGGAGATTTTTTAAAGGAATTATCAAAATGATTGATAGTTAACAAACTTAAAGATCACTTCTTGCAATTCAAATCTCAGGAAGCAAAAATATGAATTATATCAATTTCATAAACTATTTTGGTTACTTTCAGAATAGAAAAGTAAAAACTAAAAATTAAAAATTAAAAACAAAATAATTATCAAGCCACTTTTAATTAATAACTCATTTAGTTGACCAAGGTATTGTAGTTCTAAAGAAATAATAGAGTCCAAGTCTGACTCTGATCAGAAATAATAGACCATGACATAGCAATAACGAAGCTATTGTAGTTCTAAAGAATAAAATTTGGCTTCGAGAATTTTGAACTTTTTTGGGTAATAATGTTCACAAAAAATATTTTACAATAAAATCAAGTTAAATTAACTAAAAGAATTAGCTTCCAATGAAATTATCACATAAAATTATGTAAACTTCAAATTTAGGATTTATACTATAGAGACTTTCTCATATGAGGCAATACTCTTTTAGAAATATAAAGATCTCATTAAAATCTTTAGACCAGCTCTAACCCTTACACCCAAACCCAAATATTTAGTCCATTAAAAGACGGAATTTAAGTCCATGAACAGTGAATATCACCCAACTATCAAGATCTAAATTTCATGACCTAAAATGTACTAATTGGGGTGGAATATAGTTTTAACCCTAATATTTTTTCGGTCGGATTTTTTTTCTTTTACTTTTCAATTATATTATTTTAATTTAATTTGACAAGTGTTTTGACATTAAAAAAAATTAAATTTACACAAAATTTTCAAAACCGAACAAATCACACCAACCATCCAAACTTCAATACACACTAACCAATCTTCAGTATACAAACAACCAACCAAACTTCAACACACATACTATTCAAATATAAAGTGGATATGTTCCAAAAAAATTATTTTAATATTTTGACTTTGAATTTAAATTTCAGTAGTTGGATTTATTTTACCGTTGGATTTGAAAAAAAAATATAAACAATTAGATCAAAATCTAAAGATTGCAAAGCATAAAAGGATTTTAACCTAGACCGTTGATCACCAATGGACCAAAAATCGTACGGCTTGTAGTTTCTCAAAATGTTACCGTTTTGCAGCTGGGACCCTGCCAGTTGGGGGATCCATATGTCGGCCACTTCAATAAATTGTTCGTCCGTTGCTTTTCCAGTAAATCCATATTTTGGGTCAGCCAAATACAAACCCAAATTTGGGTTTAGCTTTTATCAAAACCAAACTTTTTAGGTTTAAGTCCAACAATTAGATATTACCTAGTAGTACGGTTTAGTAGTATTTCTCTTCATATATAAGTGAGAGGTCTTTAGGTTCGATTCCCGCCAAAGGCGAATTTGAACCATATTATTGCTAATCCAATGTAAGGCTTAACCCAATCCCCTACCCCTTTAGTGTAGATAATATTTTTTGTTAAAACAAGAAAACAAAAAAAGTCCCACAATTAGATTGCATTTTTATTTTGTTTAAACTCAGATATTTAGGTTTGGGTCTTACACTACAGTTGGTCTTTGTTGATGCACAAAATCAGTGAGGACC
>JAOTRO020191155.1:0-10569 GCA_028566515.2 Pyracantha coccinea | reverse complement strand
AGTAGAGGATGATAATCTTAGCAGGTCAGAGTCCCATATTGTTTGTTGTTTACTTATTTCTCAAGTTGTGGAATTGTACTTTAGTCATATGACAACATAAGTGATTGTGTTCTGCGACCTTCCGTGCATTTTCTATTGATTTTGGAAAGTGAGGGGCGAGTTTAGGCGACATTGTAGTATTGTACTGCAATGGATATGTTGTTGTAGTTTGGAATGAGTACATTGGTAACACCTGGCCATGAAAATATTTCTAATTGACCCCCTCTCCAGCTCTCCCTTTTGCCCCTATCTATCTAGGCCTATAACTATACTGGACCTAGTTTTCATTCAGCTTATTTGGAATGTGCAGGATTTTTTCAGAGTACTTGGGGATTGAGACTATGTTGGCAATTGTCTGTAAGACTTATGAGGGTGTTAAAGCTCTAGAAGTGTATGAGAATGAAGGCTGCATAAAGAAAACTGCTGGTCTCCATGGACTTGGTTCGTCTATTGGTAGGACATTGGAAGGCCGGTTTCAGGTCATCTGCCTTGAAAATCTAAGGTATGTGTCCTATATGCTGTCGTACCTCAAGCAATCTGAACAAGTATTGATTTGTAACTTTATCGACTATGCACTCAAAATCTGTTTTGTTCTTCTGCAGACCATATGCTGGTGTGTCTGTGCCTGATGACCCACAGATGAGGCTTGATATTCTAAAACCTAGGTTAGCTAATGGGGAGTGTCCACCCGGCTTTCTTGGTTATGCTGTAAATATGATTAATGTGGATAGCGCAAACTTATATTGTCTCACAGCCAATGGGCACGGACTAAGAGCAACTCTATTTTATAACCTCTTTGGTCGCTTGCAAGTATATAAAACAAGGGCAGATATGGTTCCAGCTCTTCCTTGTATAAGTGATGGTGCCATTTCTTTAGATGGCGGGATTATTAGGTCAACTGGTGTGTATTCTCTCGGCAACCGGTAAGAAGCTCTGCCAAATAAATGAAATCGGAAATTAAACTTTTGAACTGTCTTAGATGTTATCGTCATTTGTTAATACTAACGGGGATTTTCTTTGCTGCTAACATCTTAGTTTTTAAACCTCTCTGATGTTAGGGAAGATGTAGATGTGAGATTCCCTAAAGTATCAGCAACATCAGGCCTACCTGAAAACTATCTGGAGTCTGAAAGACAAATCAATGAGTTGAAGTGGAAAAAGGACAAAATGCAGGAAGATATGAAGAGAGAACAATCATTATTGGACAACTCAAAGTTCAATTTTGACAGAAAGAAGCAAGATTTTCTCAAGTTCCTGGCTGATAGCTCATCATATGTAACTCAGGTAACACCCGTCACATATCTTAACTAACAATAAATTGCAGTACAGTCGTAAAAGTAACCTGCCATGTGCCTTCAGTTGCCGGCAGCAACCCGATAAAAAGAAATGATTAGACTAATGCTGGATTCTAGGACCCTTTTTCATTCAGTCCTTCGGCAGTGTTAAATACGTTTTTATTCCATTATTGTGGGGACATTGGGGAAAAAAGTTTCATACATCGTGGATGCTGAAGTAAATCATTGAACTTGCTATTGCACTAGACAGAAGCTCATGTTGAGTAGTTCATCGTCTCTGTGATTTTGTTTTATTTTCCTTCCCTTGTAAATGAGCTTTAATTGCGGCCTTTATCGTTGCAGCATCAAATTTATGCATCGCAAAGCAGAATGACCCCGAGGTGACAACTGAAGAGTACACTGAAGGAGCGAGAAACCATCCATTCAAGCAGAAGGGAGAGCCTTCTGACCTTTGTCCAGTTGAGCGTCCGGCGGAGGGCCAATTTTTCATCTCTGCTCTAGAAGGCCATCGCAAAGCAGAATGACCCCGAGGTGACAACTGAAGAATACACTGATTCTGAAATTTAAGACACTGTTTCTGGAATTTAGGTCACTGTTTCTGGATTCAAATTAAATAGATACACTGTTTCTTAAATATAAGTTAGAAAAGAAATAGTGAAATTTACAGTATTTGGATTCAAAGCAAATTAAGCACCTTGTTTCTTAAGTATAATCAACTGATGCATGAAATAAAAGCAACAGTCAAAGGTTAAAACATAGACTGTTTCTGGAATCTTAGTCACTTTTTTTGGAATTTAAGACACTGTTTCTGAAATTTAAGTCACTGTTTCTGGATTTTGGTTCTTTTCTTTCCAGATACAGTGTTTTTTGTGCACAGACAAAACAAACACTGTATCTGATTTTTTTTTTTTTCCAAAAACATTATTATGTTTTGGGTTCTCCAGAAACAGTTTTATGTTTTGGTTTTTTTTTTTTTTGAGACACTTTTTTGTCAGTTTCTTTCTGCCATTAAACTTTTTTGAACTTGTTTCGACGGATTTATTCTGATGAATGTTTCCTTTATCAACTTTGATTTGAACTTTGATTTGGTTGTTTTTGAAATGGGGATCACTTGTGCCTCCATGTTTTAAGCTTCTTAATCCGCCAATCACACACCACCTACCACCATTACTATTACCATAAACAAATATTAAATATCTTATTAATTTTTTATATATAAAAAAAAAAGAAAGAATTTTCAGACCGCAATCCAGAAGAGAAGGTGATGGAGTTGGTCGTCGTCTTCATCGTGGCTACCCATCCCAACTTCACTTTCCGTACCCTTCATAGAAATTATCCTTTCAAAGAAATTATCCTGTCCTTTTCGGTCCGTGGACAATAGTTTTAAATGATTTTTTTTATTAAACTTTAAATCTTTTTGATTAAATAATATTTTAAGATAATTTTGGTTAAATATTTATTGGTACAAACCTTTTTTCATTAAAGCTTTCTTTTAGTTATAACTTTTTATTATGCTCTCCCAGGTATAAAAACCTAGAGAGCCACCCATTATTTGTAACTATTTATTATAACCTTTTTAATTTAGAACTCTTTATTATAACTTTTTTATTCAGAACTCTTTATTATAACTTTTTTATTTAGAAACCTTCTAGAATATCTAGAGCCATCGATCAAACTCTATTTCCTTTCCGTCTAACTTATCTTCCTCTTGTTTTCTCCATCTAACCTCTCATCTTCCGCACTGGAATTTTCTCTATCATTTCTCCACCTAACCTCTCATATTTTTCATTGGGTTTTGTGGGTTTTGATGTGTTTTTCAGGGAGGGAGAGAGAGAGGAGCAAACCTACAATTTTAAGGGTTGGGGATTTTGGAAGAAGATAAAGATCAGATTAGTCACCTAGGCTCTCCTAAATTTTCGAAATACGAAGAAGCAGGGCATTTTATGAGGATCCAGATGTCCGAAGCTTCGAATTTGGGGGTACAATCGGATTTCCAGAAGAGCGCATGATGCGGTGAGATTTGGGCAAGTCCACAATGCAAATACCGAATCCGAATCCTAATCTTGTCTTGCCAGAAAAGATGGTGGTGTTTTTTCGGTGTGGGTTTGTCGGCATGGGAGTGTACAGACGAGATATGGGAGGAAGGATGTCCTTCCAGACTTCCAGTTGGTAGATGTGTAAATTATTTAATTGTTTAAGGTCATTTTAGGTGCTTGAAAGTTTCATTAAAGGGCTTAGCTGTAACGCCCTGGCCCCGGCCCTGAATTATTTATTTTCAGGATATTACATTCACCCCTGTTAAAATAAATCTTGTCCTCGAGATTTCAACCATCAAGTTCCGAATGGAAAAATCAGAACTATCTCGACTATTTCTTTTAGGGTGAATAAAATTATAACCTCCTTCTACGATTTTATTCAAGTTGGAAATAAAAAAACCAACGAAGAATTCATCGTGATTCTCACCATTTTCCACAGTTTTCCCACCACATTCATGGGCAAAATAAATATCCCATACATATTGGTAAAATTAAACATCAAACATCAAGCTGCAACCCATTATTGGCTAAATAAATACCAGATTATCGAACTACATCTACCATTGGCTAAATAGTTATTAACATAATAATCACAATCATTTGTAAAATCACTCACCATCGTTGGCTATACTCAGCCGTTACTACGATTTTTCCTCAAACTTTCTAGCCACATACCTTGACAGAATAATTATCGTAGATTTTAGCTGTAATTGTCAGTGTCTAAGTAACTATCACAATATCAAGCCAAACCACTAAAATTGACAAATCAATTAGCAAAAATTCCAACCAAAAACATTGGAATTCCATCCATCATTACTCACCACTATATTAAAATAAAGATCCGAAATTTTCATTACCATGGAAGGAAACCAAAGCTTGAAATTGACATGCATCAACCAACCGAAACACGGGTTGAACTTGAGTATGTGTTCGTCTATTGCATTTGAACTTAGGGCATCTGAGATTTCCCACACACGGCATGCGTTTTGCTATTAACCATCCGTGCAAATAATACGAAATATTTCTCTAACAAATCCAAACAATGTACATGTAGGCACAATCATATTGATTAGAGCCAATATTCTTCTTTCCACATTCAAGTTTAAACCTTCATTTCTGTAATGTATATTTGATTAAAATGTCAAATACCTCACATAATGCACTTTGACATGTCAAGAAGTAACAAATTGTGCAGAAAATGAAGCACCAATGAATCTTTTTAAACTAATAATGGTCCAATTATTTCCCCTCACATTGACAAAATCAAATGTCAATTTTTCAAACCATGACTATCGTGGCTAACAACATTAGAAATTTTCATTATTGGCAAAAACCAATATCATAAATTCCAGCCAAAAATTTTCTTTCGGCCAAATAGATATCAAAATTTCAAGCCAAACCCTTATAATTGGTAAATCAAATATCAAAAATTCCAACCAAAATTATTGGAATTTCCAATCATGCTCACTGAGTAATAGAAAAAGTTTAAACCAATCCGTAATACCATTAACATTGATCGTAATCAAAATCTCATTCTATAATTTCATTCATATTCACAATTAAACTAAATTATCCTTAGTCAATTTAAAATTTTTATCTTTTTCTTTCTTCCAATTTGTTCTCTTCTAAATTGTTTCAAAATATAGCCACAACTCGAATAAATTTATGAGCTACACTTCCCGAGCACTATTTACATTTCATCAACCAAAGGGGAGAAATTTACATTTTACGACTTTAACGGTCAACGGAAATTAACCCTTACGAATTTCATAGCCACGAGAATATATGCTCGTCATCAGTTTTGTTCGCAATATCAATTTCCAACAATGACAACTCATGACTATGGCAACCAAAACAACACATTTATAATTATACACTTTCCCCATCAATTCTTTTCATAATCCATAAAAATTTCACGTCTCACACAACTGAGAATTTGTTTAGATAACGAACTCAAAATTTTCATTCCATAATTTCATTCATGTCCACCCACCATTTTAATTATAATGAGCAAACCATAACCACAGTTTATAATTTCATTCCCATTCGATAAATCGCCATATCATCCATAAATATTAAAATTTCCAACCAAAATCATTGACCAAATGACTTTTTATTCTTTATTTTTTATTTTTTTTAATTTCTAGCCATACTTATCATTGTCAAAACAATGATTTCACCACCATTTTCTTTTTATCTTGATCAGTGACTAGTAGACTGGAAAAGATTGTAATATACATGGCCAATACACATCGCACATTTTCTATCACTTCAATAATTCATTCTCACAGCCCATACATGGAGCTACTTTCATAAACACTGGGTCTTTACGCTCACTCATCCATTCCTTCACATTTCACGAGTCATTTCACCCAATTCATCGTTCATAGGGTCACTTTGCCCAATCACACATCCTCAGGCCCTTTTTGCCCAACCAAAATTCCTCCCATTCCACGAGCTATCACGCCCAAATCAACATCCACGGGCCTTTTTTGCCCAATTCAACATTCTCAATTGCACAGGTATAATACGACTTTTCCATCTACTTGTCACAATTTCACAGTCATCTTAACATTCAAAATTTTATAATGCATAACATAACATCAACCCAATTCAAGATTTTAATCAAGTTCTCATCTTTAAAGCTATAACATAAATACGATATTTAAAATTGTCATACTCTCATTCAATTCAGTTCAATGCATAATGATTCACAATACATGAATTCCACATAAATTCCTTCACTCATAGAACTTATAAAATAATGTAATATTAATGCAATTCATAATTTACATCCACAACTCAATAATATCGCATATTATAAGGTAGGATCATTTGTTCTGATACCATTTGTAACGCCCCACCCCGAAATATTTAGTTCAGAAATTTGTATCGATGATAGGTCCATGCTAAACTCTTGTTTATTTAACTACCATGAATCACAATTCTTTAATTAAATTCCTTAATTCCACACATGATCTATAACCATAATTCTCTTACCAAAACAAACGATTATATTATCAATTTATCACCATTTTCTTTTCTTAGATCAATTTCTATTCTAAAGATTAATTCTCGATTATTTAAGGCTGCATCTAACCCCTGTTAGACTGCCTACGTACCCTTGAGCGGGATCAAACCTTTCGTAGTTCACCATTTCAAATTCAATCAAATTCCGAAATTCATACATGTGACTAACAATCACCGACTAGCTTCAAATCGGTTTGACAGCTTATCAATTCTAAACATAATTATATATATTATTTTTCTTGAGTCCTACTTCAACATTCCACCGACAAATTCATACAAATTTGAGCTATACTACTGGAACCCTACAAGATATAAACATAAGCCTACAAGATTTGTGATCAAAGAAGGAGAAATAAGAGATGGCGGAGGAGAAATAAAAAAAGAGGGCGGAGGAGAAAGAAAAAGAGAGAGGGCACAACCAAAAGGAGCCAGGGTTTAGTTAGGTTACGGGCCTTTGGGCCTTGGATATAGTTAAATTTGGTTGGCCCGAGAGAGATTAGTATAAGATGGGTTGTGTTTATTGAATATATTTAAAACATGAAAATTAAAATATTACCAACTGGTTCGATCTTGCCAGTTTTATTAGATCTGACAATTTCTTACACGATATTTTAACACGATAAGTAACCAACACGAATATAACGGGTGTCAAGTCGACACGATAACTAATTGGATCGTTATCGGGTCACTCGATAAGAACCCGTTATCAATGGATCCTTAACAGGTCTACATGAGAGTGACACACGGGTAACCTATTTCGACACGTTAAAAAAAAGTTATTTTGATGATTTTAATTTTTTGAACTACTTAACAAAACTTACCATAAAATACAACAGCAAATGTATATGTATGCATTATATATTAAAATATGTATTATTGTATTATTATTCTACATAAATTTTAAAAAAAAGTATAAAACACAATAGGTATTATTCTATATAATTTGAGAAAAGTCTAGGGATTAGACTAGTTTACGTCACTTAATACTACGGTCTAATGATATTATTCTTCACTTGTAAGTGAGACGTCTTAGGTTCGATTCTAGTCAAAAGCGAATTTGAACCACATTATTGCTAACCTATTGTGAGACTTAGCATACTCCCCTCCCCCTTAGTATAAATAATATTGTTTGTTCAAGAAATAAATAAAATAGTTTATCGTTTTGCCACTTAATACTATAGTCTGGTGATATTCTTCTTTAACTGTAAATGAGAGGTTTTATGTTTGAATATTATGAATGGCAAATTCGATACGAAATTAAATTGCCTACTGTATAGCTTTACCGAACTTCCTTCTCTCTTTAGTATAAAATAAAATATTGTACTAAAAAAATAGTTTAACGTTTTAGGTCTTCATCTAAAGCTAAAGGTCATAATAACAAATAAAAAATTTAGCCGAAATTACAGAATAAAACCCTCCATCTCAAAACCGAGTCCTGATCTAGTGTTCTTATCAAACCTCTGTCCACCACTGCCATCATTGTTCTTTTGTCACTTGCCCTTTAAGTTAACAGAAGTCTAACTCCGTTAGAGCGGTTCTAGCCTTGCTAGGCCCCCGTGGGTTATGGACAACACAATTCCTTTAAATGAACAGTAACTGTACGTAGTGAAAATTAATTATTCAAATGCATCTCCATCCTTAAACTGAATAGCCTAGGCCATGCCATTATTTTATTATTTTTTATGAAATAATAAAAGACAACTTTAATTTTAATCTCGAATAATAATAAAAGATTGATACCAATATCATTTTTAAGTACTACGGTCTGGTGGTATTCCTCTGATGGCCTTTTTCTTTGAATTTTTAAAACCATACAAACCTCGTGAATAGTATTTTGAGTTCAAAATAAACCAATATCATTTCCCTTGGTGATTGAAGAAAATTGAAGGGTTTTATTGTTAAAAACATGGAAGGTTTCCTCAACCTTGAAACACAACTCCTTTCATTTTGCATATCCTTGAGCATTTGGTATTTTGTAATAATGTACTAATGTTTTTTCATTAGACTCTTATGTTTGGGTATGTAATACTTAAAAGACAAATGTTGTTTTTATATTTTGAAGTAATATTTATGTGGGAATGTGATATACATATACAAATTTAGTATTATGTTTTAAATTTTTTTGGGGTCAAATTATGTTTTTCATTTTCATTATTTATTGATTTAAAATATATTTTCGTTAATGAGTAACGGGTTGGGTCATATTATCTGATAATATTAACAGGTCGATTTCGCGCTAGGTCATATTACTCGTTTACTTTAATGAGTGTTACATGACACGACCAATTAAAATATTGGGTATGTCACAAAAACGACACGAACACAGTAAAAACAACACGAATGCCAAATCTAAGTTTTATTAAGTTGAGAATCGAAATCGAAATCGATCTGAATCAGTTTATTTTTGTTCTTGGTCAAAAGTTGGATTTTTTTTTGTCAACACAGTGTTTCTGTCAAGGTTTAGTTCAGCTTCTTGCTTCCACAGTGTTTATGCTCACCACTATTAACAACTAAAGGTGTCAAACAGTCTAACAACAACAAATGTCAAACGAGTCTGAAATGTGCTTGGCCGTGCCACTATTAAAAAAATGATTTGAATCTAGCTTAAAGCTAATGTTTCAAGTCACGTAGAAGATTAAGGCAACTCAAATACAGTTGGCTTATTGGGCTAAATCAACGAAGCGTTCAATTCCGGGGGAAATATCTGAAACGGAGGATAAGTTGAATGCATTATTTGGAAGACCCTTTATTGAAACAACTATAGCACAAAGGCATGAGTTACATACCCGGTTGCAATCCTTGTTGGCACAAGAAGAAGCGTTCTGGAGGCTGAGGTCAAAAGAGAATTGGCTAACACTGGGGGATCAAAACACAAAATTCTTTCACCAAAAGGCTCTTAGAAGACAATGAATGAATGCTTTGCCAGGGTTATTTGATGAGGCCAGGGTGTGGCATGAAGATAAGAGGGGTATGGAAACGGTGATTGTGGATTATTTTTCGAAGCTCTTTGACTCTCATGGTGCGATGGATGTGTCGGACATCTTGAGGGTTGTTACTCCCAGGGTGTCGGGCAGAGATGAACAATGAGCTAATACGGCAGGTTTTGAATGAGGAAATTAAAGATGCGTTGTTTCAAATGCATCCAACTAAAGCTCTAGGACCTGACGGTATATCACCGGGTTTCTATCATAAGCATTAGGAGACTGTTGGCCAAGATGTGTGTGATGGGGTAAGACATGTTCTTTTGTCGGGTCATATGCTTAGAAAGATCAATTACACCTATGTCACTTTGATTCCAAAGAAAATTGATCCTACTGAAATGACTCAACTTCGGCTGATTAGTCTTTGTAACATGATTTATAAGATTTGCTCTAAGGTTCTTACTAATAGGTTGAAAGTTATTCTCCCGGACATTATTTCACCCTCACAAAGTGCATTTATACTGGGAAGGTTAATATTCGACAACTGTATGGTAGCTTCGGAAATTACACACTACATGCATAGGAAGAATAATGGGTGGAACGGGGTGATGGCGTTGAAATTGGATATCAGTAAGGCCTATGATTGTATTGAATGGAGTTTCTTGGAACAAATGATGAAGAAATTGGGTTTTGAGGATGAATGGATACATTGGATAATGATGTGTGTTTCAACAATGTCTTATTCATTCAAACTGAATGGGGAGCCTGTGGGGCTAGTATACCCGAAACGGGGAATTTGTACAGGCAATCCATTTTCACCGTTCTTATTTGTTGTTTGTGCGGAAGGCTTATCGGCTTTGTTTGATTCGTGGGAAGCACAAGGCTGAATTCAGGGGGTCCAAGTTTGTAATGGGGCACAAGTGTTCATCATTTACTATTTGCGGATGACAATTTTTTATTTGCCAAGAGTTTTATTTAGGAGTGTTTGCAGTTGAAGGAATTATTGTGTAGTACCCTGAAAATTTAAATATATGAATATGTGGAGAAAAATCGAAAATAAATCGATTTATGGTTATGGAAGAAATTGAATTGGGGACTTTTAAATTTTTATTTCAGGGAATTATTATAATTTACGTAGTAAAATTTGTCGTTAAGTCGAAAAGACAAAAATGCCACTCGTTGGCTTAACGTGATTGTACGAGGGTGTATTTTATTCTCATCTAATTTATTGTATTTCTTGATATATTT
>JAOTRO020191119.1:0-10570 GCA_028566515.2 Pyracantha coccinea | reverse complement strand
TGCCATGTGATGGGTGGGTCCCCTTGGCCTCTTGCGATGATGGTGGGTTCCTTGGCCGCGCATGTTGTGTGAGTCCCCTTGGCTCAACGTGTTTGTTGATGTGTGGATCTCCCACGTGTGACCCACTTATTGGGTTGCACGTGAGGGGGAGTGTTTAAATATCGTACATCTACTGTATCTTTGAAAAAGAAGAGTTTAAATATCCTAACTCCACTCCAACTAATATCGAGGCCTTTTGTAATAAAACCTCACACTTAACGGATTGTGCAGGTGGTAATTACCAAGTTGGGGAGAATATCGGTGTTGTTGGAAGTGGACCCTTAGCCCACCTCTCTGATAATTTCACACCACCTTACCGGGGTGCACCTCAAAACGTAATTTCTCCCAACTGTTTGCAAAATATTATCAAAATCGAACCTGATTAACTGCTTGACTATTGTCATATATAAACGTTGGGTTTTGTTCACAAGCGATCCTTGAAATTGACCTAACTCCTCATTTTGGTCCCTCAATTTAAAAATTGATGAATATTGTCTCTAAAATTGATCACCACACATCAGTTTACTCCTTCTATTAAGATTCCCATTAAAATTCAGTTAGTGCACACACGTAAGATACTCTACAAAAAAGTGTCATGTTTTAATTTGGACTTTTGGCTGAAATAATCCGTTTTTAACGTATGGTTGTTCAAGTGATCCACTTCTAAGAAATTGTTGTTCTGATAATTTTTGTCTTCACTTTCTTCTCCTTCTTCCTTCTTTCTTCAACCATATCTTTCTTCATTCCCTAACATAACCATGTTAATTAGTTGAAGAAGGCAAAAGGACGGTGGAAAATTTTCATCTTCTTCGTGCTTCTCTAGCTTAATTTGTCTTCACCCATCTCCTTCCCCCTTTCGAAATGTCAAAACGCACATAATTTCATGTGAAGACAAGCTAATTTGACAAATAAAATGGATATTACAAATATAATTCAAGTCTTTTGTAAAATATAGAGTCAGTTGTCCATTGAAGGCCTTAAGAACTGCCACTTTGAAATTCTATGTAACCTTTGAGCACTACTTTCCAAGTCTTTGGTAAAATACCTTAATGTATTGTTGTACAATTGCACTGCTGATTTGTTTGTGGTTTGTTGCCTACTTGAATGATGTTCGGGGACTTTTAGTTCTACGTGGACTTGGGCTTTGAGAACGTCCTCTTGTTTCCCTTGGTTTGGTTTTGTACCTTGTCCTGGAATATCTCAAAAGCCATGCATTTACAATTCATGTGACGATATTAATACTCTTGAAAGGTGTTCTATTTGCTCGTAGTTCGTGTTTGATACTAGATAAAGCAAATCTTGGTTTTCGTTTCCCTTGTGACGAGCCGAGAAGAGGGGGGACATGCCAAGTATCTGCTTGGGATCATGTCTTCTTAGGGCTATTCTGGATGTATAATGCAATTTCAGTAGTAATATTCCATTTTAGCTGGAAAATTCAGTCAAATATTTAGGGTAGTATCATCGATCAAGGAGTGGTAACTCATATCATGGGAGGAAACTTTGTGCAAAGTTCCAATACTATTAATGGGTGGCTCTGTAATTTCTTATGGGCACAGGTATCCCAGGTAATTCAATCTTATGGTTCTTCACTATTTGCATACGACGTTAGCTCGTCTTAGGAAATATCCTTGTTAGATCAATGACTTGAAGATTAGCATGATTAAACAAATAATGGCCTAATCAAGAGAAGCGTTATGTGGAAGCTAAAAGTTCATTAGTTTTGCATGAAAGAAAGAGAGATTGGGTGGTTGTATCATGTTCTCTGTTGAATAATCTAGGCTTCCTAGGGTGGTAACAAGGCTAACGGTGGCTAGAATACTCAGAGAATGGTCATGGAAAATACTAAAGCTGCAGAGTGATGCCTCCTGGTTTCTTTGGCTATCTGTGCTATGTTGGGGAATTGGGATCCTCTCTCTAAAGTTCTTGACCTATATTTGTAGTTGAATGATTCATTCCCAAGGAATTTGTAGTTATGGTTTGTTTCGTTCATCCCTTTCTTCCTAATTCTTCTGCGACCCTATATTTTGGGGCATGATGGTTAGGTGTTGCCAACTTGCAAAACTTGCATCATGCCTCTTCTGTAATCATCCACACCACAATTCACTTGATAAGACTCGAGCATGTGACTTGGGCTTATTTTAGCATGACAAATAGGCAGTGGCATGGCTTGATTTATATAAATATCCAACTTAATTACCATAGCATAGCATGGTCGTGAATATATTCCTTCCTTGATCCCATACCTTTGCATGTGTTTCGGCATGATTTGGTTGGGCTTGCGCATGAGAATCCCTTTAGGACAAGTAATTAATTTATCCATTCTCCTTCTTTTTCTTGTCCTACTACTTTTTCTTTTTCAAATCTTTCTCTGCTCTATCCTTCTCCCTTTATCGCTCAGCTTCTCTTGCATTTTGAATTTCCGCTGCTCCTTGCTTGCACTCTGCTCTGTTTGACATTAGGGTCTTTTCTCAGGTAAGGAAAGCTTCACTCTTTTCTTTCATATTTTCTTGAAGGTTTTGGTGGTGGATTTAAACAGGCTTTTACCTTTTCTCTTTTTGCGCAATTAAGAGATTTCAGGATTTTGCTCTTCATAGGGGAGAGGTGTGATTACCCCTCGAGAAATTGACCTCATGCCCCTCTATAGATTTTGACTTTGGGTTTCGATACGCTTGCCCCTTTTAGATTTCTTTTTTATTGTCATGTATGTTGCACGATTGTCGCCTAGCACGCTTGATTGCTTACTGGTGTATACTTGAATAGGATTAGTGACTTCCATTGTTTAGCTTGGCATGATCCTTTTATTGTGCATAGTATATTTCATGTAGATGTCTCCGTAGCATGCTTTCCCTGGCTGAATCTCTCATATCTTATCACATGTTAGCATAGCATGCGTAGGGGAAGATAAATGCACTTTGTGTGATAGCATATAGGGGAATTAATCTTATGTTAAAGCCTGAGGCTTTCACGTGTATGTGCTTGAATCCTAGAAATTGCTCCTCCCTTGGGCATACTTGCTTTGTCTTCCTAGAACAAACTCTCATTTCTTGCCTTGTCCTGCATCTCTTTTGTGAGTTTGCATATTTTGTTTTGTACGATATGATGGATTGCAAAATTTATTGTTTGATACTTGTTTCCTTTAGGTGAACCATGGCTTTAGTTCCTCCAAAATCATGGTGGATGAGTCCTTTTGCACTAACGACTGACTTCAGCGTGGCAAGTTGCCTCCCTCTCTAGGCTTCCAAAACAAGGCTTTCAAAGAGGAAAAGCCTTCCCCAAATTCAGTGCTGCTCGTTTATTCCAAGAACATTTCAAGTTGCTGCATTGAGAGCAGTCGATTCCTTGAGGTTCCAGTCCATTTCGAAAGTTTTCCTGTGGGGAAGCTAGTGGTTGATTAGGTTAATACCGAGTTAGGTCTTGTCAATCAGTGTGCCACCTTGAAGAGAGGTAAGGTCTTGGACGCAATGTTCTTGACTATGAAGTAAGTCGTTTGGTTAGAGCCGGATTTCTATCGCCACGTTGTCAGACAGTGAAATGCAGAGACTCACACCTTTGTTTGTGCATGGAGAGAGTTTTCTCCGACGTTCGAGGATATGGCCAACCTTCTGCATCTTCCTATTGTGGGAAATATGGACCAATTCTACTATGATATCCTTCCCACAGATGTCAAGGTGTTTAACGTTTTGAAGAAAAGGGCTTCTACTTTGCTGAGCAAGGCTATCCGGTTCAACAACTGGATCAAGTATTTATGGTAGAAGAATCAAGAGCCAAGTTGCAGGTTTGAGGCTATGTTGTCTTTGTGGCTAGGTCATGTTTACTTCTATGATATCAAGGATACCTTCAATCATCAAGTGATCCCATCCATGGCAATCACGCATGGTCACATAGTTCTTTTGGCACCTTTATTCGTCAATCTGTTATATCATGAGTTGGACGAGCTTCAAGCTCTAAAGGAACAAGTTCTCAGGAATGCCCGCTAAAGAGTTTTTTGTGCGCCAACTTTCCGCAGATTTTCCTCTGGGAACGCATTATAGGTTTAAACAGATTTATGCGGATTTTCCCTTGGCCCCTTACCCTTGCAATGCTGCTAAAAGTTGCTTTGTCATCAATTATGCTTCTTACATGCCCAAAAGAGTTCCACTAGCTTGCCGCTGGTTCGGGAAGATACGTGGGAGAAAGTAGGATTTTTTGGAACTTCTAGATGATGTGAACAACTTCATTTTTCACCATTACGTTGCAGTCAAAGCTCCAATGGTTCTTACCGGTCCTGCTCACATGACAAGAGTTGCTCGGACTTCTGCATCTTCTAGGACTCCCAAGCCCTAGGAATACCTAGACGTCATCGATGCGACCGAGGAAGAGTGAAACACTAGTGATGTCGCCAATGATGAGGTTACTGTCAAAGATCTAGAGGTTAAAGAGAGCAAACACAAGCCCGGGATTTGACCCAAGAAGCAAAGGGCATCCTTGAGCTTCCTCTGGGAAAGGTGCAGATGATGATGTTAGTGAAGAAGAACCAAGTGGAAAGAGTATTGGCAAGACGACTACTGGCGATGTTAATTTTGATGAGGTTGACGGTTTTCTGAATGATGATGTGCAAGTAGGTGTGAAGAATATAAAGGTATTTCTCTTTTACCTATGGGTATTTTTTATGAGATTTTTGCAATTGTTGATTCTCTTTTTGACATTTCTATGATTGCCTGTTTTCATGAGTTTGCATGTGTGTGTATGAAGTAGTTGATCCTCACTTAGTATGTATTCTCTATATTTTTGCATGTGTATGGGCTTGTTGGCTTGTTGAGGTTCTGTTTTAAATAAGCCTGCCGGGTGCAGTGGCTTCCTTACATGGGGTAATGGTGATAGGCAACAATCATTCTACAAATGGTGTTGAGGTTCTTATGGTTGTGCCTTATTCTATTATCTTTTCTTCTAAGGAGCAGGCTTTGATTGACGAGTGGGCATTTTGGCATGAGGCCTTTAGTACTCTTAAGGATAACATCAGGAACAGTGCTAGGGAACTGAATTTAATCGAAGAGTTGTTTCCTCAAGGCAAAGGTCTATTCTGAGCTAATCGATGTCCTGGGCAAGTTTTTCGAGAAGGTTTGGTGACAGATGTGAGCTTGATAGGCCTGTCTCCTTACATGTGTGGGATGGTGCTTAAGGAACTTGGGGTCTTGCTATAAGCTATGGAACACACTTCTTGGAGCTTTCGGAGCATAGGATACTGTGTTGGTGTGACATGATCAACGACATAATGGCCCTAGGTGTGCTTATGAGTTCCCTGATCGAGAATCTGGAGAAGTCTTGCGACACATGTTTAGGATCCGCCTGGAGAAGGACAAAGGTATCTTAAGCCAATTTGTTAAAGTGAGTGAACTAGAGCACGCCATTGAGTTGCAGCACAAAGAGTTGGAGGCCGAGAAGCTCAAGTTGAAGAAGTTGTGGGAGCTCAAAAGAGATAGTGGCTTGCCTCCAACTTGCAGTGGGTGAATTGCATGCTAGTACTTCCAGCAGTTCTCTAGAAAGATAATCCACTGCAATCAATTCTTAGGAGAAAGGTAATTCATTATGCTCAATCCTTGTTTTTCCCAAGCTGCCTACTTCACTTGGCTGTTAGCATGAATCCTAGGATGTTAAGATAGCGAACCGCGAAGACTTCGTTCCCTTTTCTTTCTTCACCTTTCAATGTAATTTCCTTATGAACAACTTGGTCTATTTTTTATTCCCCTCTGCACTTTTCTTGTTTAGACTTCATGTGTTGAACACTTTATTTCTCTTTTGCTTTGGATAGGAACCCTTGGTGTTGAACCTGGCATGATGTTTAGGGTATTTTAACTTGCAATGATATTGGTATTTACTTTGTATATGTGCGAATTTGTTGAATGAAATTCTGTTAGGCTCTGAGATGCAGGTTTAATCTTCTATTTGTTTTCCTAGGCAATGATAGGCAATCCTCCCTCTTAGCAATTTGCCAATGAGTTTCTCTGAGGAAATTTAGAAAATGCCGTAGCTTTTGTAGGGAAGTAAAGCGTGCTAGGAAGTCTTGGTTTATCAACTTCCTGCATGGCAGGTGAGGAAAAGATAATTCTCTTTCGCGTTAAGCTTCAAGCTTGATTGGCATGTGGAAAAGATATCTTTTTCCTTGTGTGAAATTTCAGGTTTTCTTGGCATGTGAAAAAGATAGTTTTTCCTTGCTTGAAGCTTTAGGCTTGCTTGGCATGAGGAAAAGATAGTTTTTTCCTTGCATTAAATTTTAGGCTTGCTTGGCGTGTTGAAATGATAGCTTTTACTTGTGTGACGATTAAGCTTACGCTTGTACATGCATGTTTTTGCTTTTAACTTTAGTGTGATTTGATCATTAAGACAGCTTGGGCTTTTATCATAGCTTTGGCTTGATTACTGCCATTGCATGTTCATTAGAAGAATCCCTCCTAAATACTCTCATCAATGCAAAAAGATGACTGTACCAAAGGTTTTGACAAAATGCTCCATCATTTCACTAAAACCCAAGGTACGGTAATCGATTCGTGGCTTTTACAGGGCCTCATAAAGTAAATAAAATGATCACAGTATGGAATGAGCTTGCTCTTCTAAATGACCGTGGGAAATAGCATGAATGTTTTAGCAGTAGTGGGGCTTTAGCCATTTCACATTGACTGGCTCTGTTAGCATGTCGTCTTTGACGAACGTTAGGTAGTGGTAACCACTTTTGTGGGCTGCCCTGGCCATAAAAGGTCATTCCCAGTGGAAGGCAAACTTTAAAGATCCGAAAAACCTACCTCATTACGTACCCACTCGCTCTAAGGATAAGGTCTTCTGCCTTGAAGTTTCGCAGCTTGACTGTGCGGTTGTAGGCTTTGGTGACTTGTTAATGGTATAAGGTTGTTTTCCTAGATGCTTCCATTCTTCTTTCCTCAAGCAACTCCAGGTTTTTCCACCTTTAATCTGAACAAACTGTTACATCCACTCCACATCATTAACTGCTGAAACTATTGCTATAAGTATCATCATTTCCATAAAAGCAACAGCTTCAGTCCCATACAATAAAGAATAGGGAGAAACCTGTGGCATTTCTTAGGGATGTGCGATGGGCCCACAGATCATCTAGGAGATGTATGTTCCAACCCCAAGCATAGTTGTGCACCATTTTGCCTATAATCCTTAGTAGCGTCTTGTTTGAGGCTTCAGCTTAACCGTTTCCCAAGGGTAGTATGGTGTGGAGTAGCGATGCTTGATCCAGTAACCATTGAGTGTGCCACTTACTTGCCTATTCACAAAAGGTCTACCATTGTCGCTCACTATCTTGTACGGTATCCCAAATAGACAAACAATGCATTCAGGGATGAAGTTAGATACTGCAAATCATGTTGCTTTCCTGAACGGGATGACTTTTACCCATTTTGTGAAGTACTCAGTGGCTACTTGGATTCATATATGGTCATTGGAAGCCGGTTAATTGTTCCAATTAAGTCAAGCCCCCAAGTACAGAACGGCCATGTAGTGCTTATGTCGTGTAGTAACGTCGGAGGCTTGTGGATTAAGTTTTCATGAACTTTACATGCATGGAACTTCTTGACCATGTTGTGCAAGTCTTCCTTTATGGTGTGCCAGTAGTTACCTAAGTTTAGCAGCTGCTTATGTAGTTTCTTCCTTCCCTAATGTTATCCACACTCTCCAATGTGCACGTCCTGCATAACTTGTAATGACTCAGATAGCGTAGGCATCTCCATGGTTCCCTATTGAATCTTTTGTTGTATAGTGTTGCCCCATCCACGAAGTATCTCTTAGCTATCCCTCTGAGTGTGGTTGCGCTTTGGACATTGCTTGGCAGGGCTTTGTGAATGCTTCCCATGAGGAAAAAGCTTTGCTGCATCTTGGACAATCAACTTGGGTGCATGTGACTTGCTTTTTCATCTCTAGCTAATAATATCCTTTGTAATTAGCGATAGAGACTTGGTTAACTCCGTATGTGACTGTATGGATCTCGTGTCATCATCTTTGTGCCTCCGTGGGCCCGATGCATCGAGTTAGCACTCCTCCAGCTAGGCCCTTGATGCTGAGCTTTCCACTTGGCTTGGAAAGTTTCTTCTTGATGGTTTCCCTCCAGTCACCATCCTCTGACGTTTCCTCCATTGACGGTTGGGAAAACAATCCAAATGTCATCCAAATAGAAAAACTGTATACTTTTGACATCTAGTAAGTTTTTGATATTTTAAGTACTCATTGTTCTAGTCCTAGTAGAGCATTACATGTGTTTATTTGTTCAAGTTCCAATAGGTATAAAACGCACCCTAGATTGTTTTTGGTTATGTCGAAAATAGTCTAAATGCCCTCCAAATAAAAAAATTGTCCACTTTTGACATCCAATAAGCTTTTGATTTTTTTAGTACTCATTCTTATGGTCCTACTAGCACATTATATGTGTTTATTTGCTTAAGCTTGAATGGCTGTCAAATGCACGCTCCAGTGTTTTTATTAATGTCGAGAACAGTCCAAATTCCCTCCAAAATAAAAAAAACTATGTACTTTTGACACCCAATAAGCTTTTGATCTTTTCAATACTCATTCTTTTGGTCCTACTAGCGCATTATATGTGTTTATTTGCTTAAGTTCCAATGGTTGTCAAATGCACGCTCCTGTGCTTTTATTATTGCTGACAACAGTACAAATGCCATCCAAATAGAAAAACTGTGTATTTTTGACACCTAATAAGCTTTTCATCTTTTGAGTACTCATTCTTATGGTCCTTTTAGCACATATGTGTTTATTTGCTTAAGTTCCAATGGTTGTCAAACGCTGGCTCCTTTATGTTTATTAATGCCAACGACAGTCCAAATGCATTCTAAATAGAAAAACTGTGTACTTTTGAGTACTCATTCTTATGGTGCAAATAGCGTATTATATTTTTTATTTTCTTAAGTTCCAATGGTTGTCAATTGCACGCTCGTGTGTTTTTATTAATGTCGCTAACAGTCCAAATGCCGTCCAAACAAAAAAAATTATGTACTTTTGTGACCAAATAAGTTTTTGATCTTCTAAGTACTCATTTTCATGGTCCTAGTAGCACATTATATGTGTTTATTTGCTTAACTTCCAACGGTTGTCAAATCACGCTCGTGTGCTTTTATTAGTATCGCTAACAGTCCAAATGCCATCCAAGTAGAAAAACTGTGTACTTTTACACCCAATAAGCTTTTGATCTTCTGAGTGCTCATTCTTATGGCCGAGCAGCACATTATATTTTTTATTTGCTTAAGTCCCAATGGGTGTCAAAAGCATAATTTATGCCCAAAATAGTCCAAATGCACCCCAAATGGAAAAACTGTGAACTTTTGACACTCAATAAGCTTTTGACCTTTTCAATACTCGTTCTTATGGTCCTACTAGCACATTATATGTATTTATTTGCTTTAAGTTCCAATGGATGTCAAACACACGCTCCTTTGTTTTTATTAATGCCGACAACATCGAAGTGCACTCAAAATGGAAAAACTATGCATTTTTGACACCCAATAGGCTTTTGATCTTTTGAGTAATCATTTTTATGGTCCTAGTAGTGCATTACATTTGTTTATTTGATTAAGTTCCAATGGTTGTCAAATAGACGCTCGTTTGTTTTATTTATGCCGAAAACAGTCCAAAAGCGCTCCAAATTGAAAAGTTGTGTATTTTTGACACACGATATGCTTTTTATATTTTGAGTACTCATTCCTATGGTCATAGTAACAAATTATATGTGTTTTTATTAATGCCAACAAAGTTCGAATGGGATCCAAAATACAAAACCTTTGTATTTTTTACAACCAATAAGCTTTTGGTCTTTTGGGTACTCATTCTTAGGGTCCTAGTACCGTATTATATGTGTTTATTTGCCTAAGTTTGAATGGATGTCAAACGCACGCTCGTGTGCTTTTATTAATGTCGACAACATTCAAAATGAACTCCAAATAGAAAAATTGTGTACTTTTGACACCCAATAAGCTTTTGATGTTTTGGGTACTCATTCTAATGATTCTTGTAGTGCATTATATGTTTTTATTTGCTTAGGTTCCAACGGCTGTGAGATGCACACTCGCGTGTTTTTATAATTGCTGCTCATAGTCCAAATGCCCACCAAATAGAAAAATTGTGTGCTATTGGATCTTCTGAGTAATCATTCTTAAGGTCCCAATAGCAAATTATTATTTTTTATTTGCTTAAGTCCTATTGAGTACATAAAGTTATACTTTTACAACCTCTTTTACTTAGGTTTTTTTACTTTAAAATCTCTAAGCATCACAAGGTATTTTGTTGTTTGTTTTGAATTTCAGGATGAAAGTAAGGGCTTGAAGAAATTATCTTATTTTGAATATCTTAAGAGCCTATAATAGATATTTTGAAGCCCAACTCGCCCAAGACCAGACCATAGCCCACAAGTGGCCCAAGATCCGCCGGAAAAGGCCCTCGCAGGATAGCCAACTTGCGATATTTGCCTCGAAGTGCTCAGAATGAATTAGAAAATGGGCCATATTGGAAAGCCCTGGAAGTCTTTTTT
>JAOTRO020191110.1:0-10570 GCA_028566515.2 Pyracantha coccinea | reverse complement strand
CAGATGGATTTTCTTGTCCTATTTCAGATGTTTTTTTTTTTTTTTGGCAAAAGTGAGAAAGTTGTATATGGTGTAGTGTGAGTTGTGTGGTTGATATTTATTTCTATCAGCCTTTTCTTAACTTTTTCTACTTTTCTGTTTGTGCAGCTACTGACCATGCAGAAAGAAATGCAAAAGCAGATAACAATGATGGTTGCAGCCCCCGTTACAAAGGAAGGGAGGAGATTGGAAGCTGCTCTTGGGAAAAGTATGGAGAAGTCTTTAAAGGCCAATAATGATGCTCTATGGGCTCGTTTTCAAGAAGAGAATGCAAAGAATGAGAAGTTATTGCGAGACCGTAATCAGCAAATGACCAGTGTGATAAATAACTTCACGAACAAGGACTTTCCAGTCATGTTGGAGAAAGTGGTGAAGAAGGAATCATCTGTGATTGAACCAGCTGTTGTTCGTGCTATAACTCCAGCTATTGAGAAGGCAATACCTTTGGCTATTTCTGATTCCTTCCAGGTGGGAACTTTGGATGATTTGACCCCTTCTTAATAAAGCTGGCCTAGAATTCTATATGATCTGGTATCTTTTATAATAAAGTTCCCTTGTAGTTATTTAATTGACTCTTGTGCTGCAGAGAGGAGTGGGTGACAAGGCTGTTAACCAATTGGAGAAATCTGTTAACTCAAAACTTGAAGCTACTGTTTCCAGGCAAATTCAGGTGCAGTTTCAAACTTCTGGCAAACAAGCTCTTCAGGTGTGTATTTGCCCATGTCAGCTTAATTTTCTTGTATTTGTAATCTGAATATGTAACATTTTACCTTGGTTTTGACAATTTGTTTACTGATAATATAACCTTTGCACACAGGATGCTCTTAAGTCTAGTATGGAAGCTTCAGTGGTACCTGCCTTTGAGAAGTCATGTAAGGCCATGTTTGAGCAAGTCGATGCTACGTTCCAGAAAGGAATGGTTGAACACACAACTGTGGCCCAGCAGCACTTTGACTCCACACATTCGCCATTGGCACAGGCTCTAAGGGTGCGTATGCTTTTTACCAAGTTCAACCTTTTTCTTTTTAATAATTTTTTGTTGGCAAACTTCCCATCTCTTATATTTGAACGGTTATAATCCTTAGGGCCTTACAATATATTCAGAAAACAAGTGAAATATCATGTGCTTCTTACGAAATACAGTGAGCCAAATATGATGTTTGCACGATGATCTTGTTTGATGTTTTATGTTTTACTGAATGTAAGCTGATATATCAGCTTTGGTGTGTGTGGGCTCGTACCAATTTCCATCTATGATTAAAATTTTACGAACTACAGTTCTCCTTGCATGAGACTAGCATCCAACGTTTTGATTCTTTCCCTATTATTGTACAAGGTAAATATCATTAGAGACAAGGATATGATAGTTTGTTATGACTGAAGAGATGATTCTGTATTGTAAGAGACAATTGTTTTCTTTCGAGTAAACTCTGATATCTTTGACAAGGATATGATAGTTTGTTATGACTGAAGATATGATTCTGTATTGTAAGAGACAATTGTTTTCTTTCGAGTAAACTCTGGTATCTTTTGGGAATGAAGTACTTTTGGTTTTCCTTTGCTTTTGCTATTCCTTCTGATATCCACTGCATGGCTTAATATGGTTTGTATTTTCTTCTGTTTCTGTAGTTGATTTTATTCTTTGATGATATTTGCAGGAAGCTATTAATACGGCATCATCGGTGACTCAAACCTTAAGCGGAGAAGTGGCTGAGGGTCAACGTAAGCTCATAGCTCTTGCAGCTGCACGTGGAAACTCAAGTGCAGTAAATCCTCTGGTCACACAACTCACTAATGGACCTTTGGGTGGTCTCCATGAGAAGGTTTGTTGGATCTTAAATATGTGGAATCTGTGGATATGCAACTCCAAATGTTCAATTTTATCGAATGAGGGTTGGTTGGTTGGCTATTTTAATCATGAAAGGCAATCTATTTTTGCATGATAGGTTGAGGTACCTTTGGATCCAAAGAATGAGCTATCGAGGCTGGTATCTGAACGCAAGTATGAGGAGGCTTTCACGGCAGCTCTGCAAAGAAGTGATGTTTCCATTGTGTCGTGGTTATGCCATCAGGTATGCTTTAGATGATATACGTGGTGGTTATCAGAGATTCTAAGCTCGCAAAAGATTATCAGCCTGACACATTCTTACGATTTTTTTTCTTCTTCCAGGTTGATCTGCATGGGATATTGCTGTTGAATCCTGTTCCTCTGAGCCAAGGTGTGCTTCTTTCTCTTTTGCAACAGCTGGCCTGTGATATCAGCAATGATACACCCAGAAAAGTTGCGTGGATGACGGATGTGGCGGGCGCCATAAACCCGACTAACCAAATGATTGCGATGCACGGTCGGCCCATATTTGAGCAAGTTTATAGTATACTGCACCATCAACATGCCTTGCCTACGATCAACAGTGCCGAACACACTAGTATCCGACTTCTCATGCATGTCATCAACTCCATTATGATGGCCTGTAAGTGATCATACGTCGTTCGAAAAACCTACCATTGTGCAAGAAACAATTGTTATATGGACATTTTGTACAAAAATCTGCTGTGATCCCTTATAAAAAAAGTTCCCGAACTGTAGAGTCAGTTTTCGGCGAATTGGATGCGTCGGCTTAGGCATTTCGGTTTCTTTGCTTCGAGCTACTGTATTCATCGTCTTTTTTGTTTAGATTTCTTTTACTTGTCATAGCTCCTTGTAAACGTCCAATTTTGTGTATTCTTCACACTTGTGAATGCATCTGTGTTTCGATTTTTGTTTAAATTTTAGCTCTTGTATCTTTCGAGGCCAGAGGGTCCAATGTGGTTTATTGCGTATTTTCTTAAAGATTGTAGGAGGGAATACTGTCGATTTTGCTGTTTAGCAACTGTAAAGAATAAACCTTCCATCCGGTTAGAAATTGCGATTATGAGATATTAAGTTTATGGCAAAAGGAGCAGAGGAAGATCTAAGAAACTTCAAAAGAGACTTTAAAAAAGGACATAAAGTACTTGAAGCTTACGAAATATTTGGTGTAAAATTGAGGCAGTGGCGTCCTAGGATTCATTTAACCGATTCCATTTAACGAGGTAAGGCTGTTGTATGAAAGTAGACAATAATTTCTAGACAACGTCCCCAATATAGTGTGATAAAAGTCAATAAAGATGACCATACTATCATGCTTTAGGAAGTGAGGTGATATATTGTTGTACCAAAACAACTGACAACTAACATATGCTTTATTCGTTTCTATTGCACCCAAATAAAAGGGTCGATTAAATTATTTTTCTCTTTTAAATTTACTAAATTATGTGTACAAGGCAAATAAAATGCTTATATTCAAATAATTTATGGGGCTCAATTATCTACAAAGAAAAATAATTGTATACGCTCTGTTTATTTTTGTCCATCGGTTCGTCTTTACTTATATTCAATTCGAAGGTTGAAAATAGAAATTGGTGTATGGAAGACATTCCTCATTTACAAATTACTACGTTCGTTAAACTTGATAAATTGCCAAACCATTTGTTTTCTATACAAGTAATAGTTGAGATACGAGAATTATATTTAGAACCTCGAATACAAAAGTAAATGTTTTTAACTACTCGAACTACAATCCTTTGCAATTAAATCATGAAATTTAAAACTCTGTCAAATGATTTACGCTAATCGTTTTCTTGATCAATAAATGTAATATAAACTACATATTAGTAGAATTATAATATCAACCCAAAAACCAAAAAAATTATTATTATTCGCTTTTATACATAACTGAAATAAAATGGTAAAAGTAAAAAAAAAAATGAACATTAAAGTAATTTTGTACAAACAACGTTTTTTGGATCTCACAATCACATCACTCTATCAATACGCTAAACTCTCTCTCTCTCAATCTTCATCTTCGCATTTGCACATCAACTTTTCTTTCCACTTTTTCAAACTTTCCCAATTCACTTTCCACTTTTTCAAACTTCCCCAATTCGTACGCCAGTCGTCATAAAAAAAAATATGAACATTAAAGATAATAATTTCCGTTCAAAATTCATTCACTTCGTACGCCAGTCGTCATAAAAGCATTTACAAAATTTTTTTCCTACATTCTAATTTTTTCTTTTTACACGTCAGATTCTAACAATTTCTTTTCTTTTTCAAGAAAGGAAAAAAAAAATTAAACACAGCGAAAGGCCGTGTCTGCTGAGCCAGCGGCGAGTCTGGTGGGCCCGGATCCTATTCGGTTTACGTCTCTCTACCAGCACTGGTCCGTTTCCCACCTCCGGGTCGAGTAAAACCCGTCGGTTCGAAACCCGACCGAGCGTCTCCGCCGATTAAAATTAATGCGAGCAGCGCCCAACGACGTGTCATACACTTCCCGGGCCGCCGGATCGGACAGCGTGGCGTAGGCGTTGTGAATCTGGATGAAATCCCGGCCGTCGGACTCCGACCGCGACGCGTCCGGGTGGTATTGCTTGGCCAAGCTCCGGTACGCCGACTTGATCTCCGTTGTCGACGCGTTGGCCGTGACTCGGAGGACCTCGTAGAGACTCGCCGCGGAGGAACCGTGCCGCGGCTTGGCCTCGCTGAACGCCTGGGCGGAGGAGGCCTTGATCTGGAAACTGCGCCGCTGGGGCAGGGACATTTTTGCAAGGGGGCTTGCGGCCGAGGGAAGGAGGGTTGTAGACATTAGGGATTTTGGCGGTCCTGCGGAGGGCAATTTGGGAATCGGAATAGATTTGAGGGAGGAGGAGGAGGAGGATGGTGTGAATACAATTTTTGAAAGGGGTATAAATATCTGTGTGCGGGTGTTGTGGGTTAAGGGGGCGCTGACATGGCACGTGTTCCAGCGGCATACAGTTTATATTTGTTGCTTCTAGAAGGAGTCCGGATCCTCGCCAGGTACTCTTTGCGAGAATTCTGGATATCTATGAATCATGTCCGTTCATCTTACATCGTGCGTCAGAAATAATTTTAAATATTTTTATTTAAAAATAAACATAAACAGTATTTGATAAAAAATGACCGCATGATGTACAATAAATGGACACAATTTACAGATCTCCAGAATCCTTACCAAAAGGATCCGGAGAGGATTCTGTTGGTTCTAGAAGCACCAGGATTTCCCCAATTTACATGGTTTTAGTTAATAGTAGACTAATTTTTGTTTTTAACTATTTTTACTCTCACTTGCCATGACAGTAGATTACGGTTTATGTGTGTTCTTCCATTTATAAATAATTGGTTTCAAATTGGATTATTATTAATATCGAGTTTAATACTTTGGTATTGTCGGATAAACGATCTTCGTGGTGATAAGGTGATCGGAATATAGCTTTCGTGGTAAAAAAAAAGGATTTAAATTAAATTCTCGTGATGCGTTAGCAAATTTAATCCAAAAGTGATTTTTCCGTTCATTGTTCATTAAATACAAGGTTAGAAATATACTTTGAGGTGTGCACCTTCTTCTCATCTGTGAAGGTCAATTCAATTCACATAAGAAGTTCATCAAACACATGATTTATGAACTATCCATATTATAAAAGTCCAGTTTACAAATAGATTTTTCACATAATTCTTCTTCAAAATTACAATTTTGACAAAAGTAAAAAGGAAGTAAGTTTATATTAATAATGTAATGGTTGTAGATATTGAGAAGATATTCTCTCCGGATTTCTTCTACCAAAATCACCGTATCAAGTGATCAGGACATTTCAAATTTCATCAAAAGGCCAAAAATTATTATAACTTTTAAGAAATCAAAACAAGTGAGCGATTAGATGAAATTTGAAAAACCCAGATTACTTGATCCGATGATCTTGGTGGAATAGCTCTCGAAAGGATCTCTTCTCGTAGATATTTTTGTGAGGGTATGATGATGAAGATGGGACGGTCAAGTGACGATATTTTGTAGGGCATGCCTTGCTTTTAGGCAGGACAATTCAAGTGACATCACACAAGTCACAAAAAGACATCAAGTTTTCTACACTCTCTGCTCGACGGTGTGGTCCTAGACTGTAGCAAACAGGGCAAACTCTTCTCTCTCACGTGCCCTAGTTTCTAGAAGGCCAACAAAGAAAAAACCCCACAATTTTTGATTCCCCAAATTCAAGAACCCCTCGGACCAAGATCAAGCTTCAAGAAAATGACCTCTCACCTTAATATCATGGTCCTTCCCCTTTTTTTTTCCTTGTATATAATATTTATAGTTAGAAGTTTTTAATTTAGTTGGTTCGGAATGTTTACTTTTTAAAAAAGGGAAGGCGTGGGGTCTATACATCTGAACAAGTGAGAGAGTAATTGGGAAAGAAAAGGTTAAGGATGCATCTGGGCGAAGGGTTGGAATGAGGATGATGAAGATTGGGAAGAAGAATGAGTTTTTTTTTTATCAAATAAGAAAGGGGTGGGAATGGATGAGGATGATAAGGATTGTCTAATATTTTTATTTTTTATTATTATGCGCGAAAGACTTTTTTTTTATAACAGGCATTACACGTCTTTTAAGATGTTTTGAACGACTTTAAAAATAAATAAATTGAATCACATTATTACTAGTCTATTGTGAGACACTAATTAAAAAAAGCAGCACACAAAAAATTAATTATTGAAAAAATACTGTTAAAATGACAAAAAATGCTCCTGTTTTATTTGATGCATTATTTTAGGATGCTTTTGAAGTTTTTTGTCTTAGGGGTATTTTTGTCCAAATACTTGTGTTGAAGCTTGATAACACCAAAATCACTATTCACCTTTCCATTGACTTTATATATAGATTACAAAATTTATAATTAGGTTGATGAAGAATATTTATCTATAAAATTGAGTTATGGATTTGATCCCGCTCTCTCCATTAGGTCTCGCAATCTTTTGCACAACTCATTATCCCGACATGAAACGATACAAGATTAACATGTTTTGCGCCAACCTGTTAACGATTCGGATCATTATTGGGTCACCAATTAAAACTCGATAAGACATCGTTTGTCAGATCTAGACATTAAACATGTCAGATCTCGACACAACCTTTTAACTAATCGGGTCACTATCGAGTTATCTGTTAAGAATCCATTAAGATAATAAATTTAACACGAAAACGATACGAACATGACAAACACATCCTATTTCCCAACCCTACTCTCCGTTATTGTTGATTGTATAAAACAAGTTTTCTTTGTCCTTTTCCTTTTGTTGGCTATATAATGCAAGCATAGGAAGCGTGGCCCTACCGAATGGACAAGTGAAATGAGTCGTCTTTCAAACCAATACAGATGTAGTTCAGAGGGCTCGCCACGTAAAGGAGGGTTTCTAGAAACCCTCGTCTTGCTCGCTAAAATTGTACTCACTACGGCCCTTACACTCGTAATCCACACCGACAAAGGCATAAATTTATCTTTGTTGTTTTGATTGGATAAAGAGTTGGCACTAGGTCATACCACCCTTCTAGAATCCTTTATTTTCTCCCAAAAATGGAGGTGGTAAGAGAAAGAAAATGAAACTAATTAGATGGTAGTGGAAGGCTTCTCCTTACTCTAAATGTATGATTACAACAAACATGAACAATTTTTTATTACAGACGATATTAATATTTTGAATTAGAAGGGAAGAGAGAACTTGAAAACGTAGTAAGTTGATAAATTGAAGAAAAAAACTCTATCGACTAAAAGAATCGATCAATTGCAGCACAATTAGGAGTCTAATTATTGTTACAATCTCAAAAAAGTTTGATCTTTTTCATTTCTTTGGGGGCAGGGTGAAAACCTGTTTTTGTATAAAAGGAAAAAAAGAACTTGTTTATGTAATAAGTTAAGAGATATTCTTTTCTCATTAAAAAAAGTCCTAAATTGAATTCAAAATCACATGGGTAGAAACAAATTTATGTCAATCCAAATTTTATAATTTTAATGTGTATGAATGTCAAACCTTGTCAATCAATTGGAAGGGCTAAATTCCATCCTCAAGAGTATTTTTTGACTGAATCAGGAAGGGCCAAAAAGTAAAAGCCCTTTCATAATTAAAAGCACTTCAGGTTATTATATTGCTATTTTAATTCTTCTAATAGGAAATGTTTGGATTTTGTAGCCTTCTTACAGTTAATTGAGAGGGAGTAAGATTCGCTCTCTTCTCTTTTTTCATTTTTTTATCTTTTTTCTTATTTGAATGGTTACGATTAAGTCACGTTAACATTTTATATTTTTTTTTATAGAAAGAGAAATACAAAATAGAGAATATGAGAGGAAATGATAGAATGGGATGGAAAGAAGAGGGGAGATAATCCTAGTTCAATTGAGAGATCTTTTCAATGTACCCGAAAACACGACCTAATACAACAAATATCATTGTACAGGTGGATAAACAGTTAAAAAAACAAAACAATTTCCCCAACACTAGGTGTATTGTGCCGTATTTCCCCGTAAACTGAAAAATCTTCCCATTACCTACTACTTTGAGAGTCGAGAGCTTTTTGTTTCTCTCTAATCCTTGCAACCTCCTCGCGGGTCATATTCATACATGAGTAGATGAATTAAATATTCTGAAAGAAGTGCTGGATTAGTGTCTGCTTCATGTCAAAAACATCCTCCGGGATCGATCTCTGTGTCCGCCATCGTCGGAAAGTATTAAGCATGTTATAATCTCTGACTCCATAAATACATTAGGAAAGGCTACGAGTTAAACAGGAAATACATATAGAATCTCTTCAGACAAGACAGTAGTAAATCCAACAAGAAAGTTATATACCATATGAAGGGTGTAGTCTCCCTACCTTTGCTGCCCCAAGAATCCACATTGTCGTTTCAGCTGGTGGTTCGAGCATGGCAACTAAAATTCTTGCTTCAGATCGAGGGCGGCTCAATTTCAAGTAACCAGTTCTCATCCAAGAGAGGAAGGAGCCCGCCGGTGAATTACCAGTCAATCATAAAAAGGCAAGATCGCGTTAGGCATGTAGCAATGCCAAGTATCGCAATACTAAACACCCATTCAGCAGAACCGCAAAGCCAATAGCCAACCATTTTCGGAGCATGGGGTCCTTCATTTACAGTGAACAGTTAAGATGCAACTACCATGGAAAATGAAGTTTCTTTCAAAAAATATATTGAAATACTGGAATAAAAATGTACTTTGTCGTGTGCACTTTTGCAATCCTCGTCACTTTGAATTTCATCTGTTAAAAAATATCATACATGAAGACGAGTTCAATTCATGCAAGAAGCTCATCAAAAACAAGATTCACAAACGCCAATATCCGTATTATAAAACTCCAATTTACCAACAGATTAGTCACATAATTCTATTTTGATAAATGTAAAAAGGAAGCAGGTATTTATTATTCATGTAATGGTTTAGATATCTTGTAGAGCTATGATGACCAAGATGGGAAAGTCAAGTGACTATATTCTGTAGGGCATGCCTTGTTTTTAGGCATGACATTCCAAGTGACATCACACAAGTCACTAAAAGACGGAAAATGATCCTTTCCGGATCCCTTCCTCCTAATGCATCAGATTTAGGGATCAAAATCATTAAAATTTGATCAAACGTTTACAAATAGAAACTCACTTTAAAAGTTATAATAACATTAACTGTTTGATCAAATTTCAATAATCCGGATTTCCAAACTTGATAGATTATAAGGAATGGATTCCATGAGGATCCTTTTAGACATCAAGTGTTGTACACACTCTGCTCGACAGTGTGGTCCGAGACCATAGCAAACAAAGCAAACTCTTCTCTGTCACGTGCCTAGTGTCAAAGCCACCTGAGGGCGAGAGGAGTGGCGGTCGCCACTCCCCTCGCCAGGAAACACCATTGCAGAGTTGGGTTCGCCACTCCTCTCCTCGCCGGAAAACCCACTGGTTCATCCTCTGTTTGTGTTGTTGGATGATTTGTTCTGCTACGAGCAGCAGCAGCAGATAGGCAGTTTTTTTTTGGGAGCAGGTTGCGATGGGATCGATGAAGGGCTTCGACTTCGAGTTTGCAGATTTGCCATGGCAGGGGTAATGGTAGGAGAGGGGAGGTGTTTGGTTATCAACATAGCAAAAGTGTACTGACTATTGACAAAACCCAATAATATAAAGACATCTGTCATTTTAAAACATCCATTATTCTAGTAACCAAACACCTTGAAATAACCAAACACCTTTTAAATAACCAAACACCAGCCTAAACTAATAACTGAAAACCAAACTCCAATTTTGCGGATTTCCGTAACCCAATTTCACCGAGCTCAGATCTGGATGCCGGCAAGGTATTGAAATTGAAGTCACCGGAGAAGAGAGGGAATGGGAGTGGTCCGGAGTGAGAGTAGTTTGCTGGAGAAGAAACGGAGTGAGGGGTTGTTGAATGAAGAAGAGTTGAGGAGGAAGACAGAGAGTGTTTGGTTAGGAGAATGAGAAGTGTTTGATTGAGTTTCACTTAACAGGTGTAATAATTTTATTAGGCCACATAAGTGGTCAGCTTATTTGGGTACTCTCTACTGAGTACTCAAGTATTATCCTTGGAAAAATATTAATGTAAATATTGTTTAATACTTATTTTACGATAAAAGAAATATATTTAAAT
>JAOTRO020191099.1:0-10570 GCA_028566515.2 Pyracantha coccinea | reverse complement strand
CTGATTTCAACGTTTCTAGCATAAACCACTTAATGTGGGTACAAGATGTGAATCTCCACTTGACAATCAAGAAGCTGAGAAACCATTGAACCCAACAATGGCACAAAAGAGCTGAATAAGCCTCCGCCATAATTTTCATTCGAAGACTTATTCCCAAAGCATTACAAATGGAAGTACCTCCCGTACAAGGATTCCATAGCTCTTTGGCTTGCTTCTACGGAAAGTCTAATCATGAAAACTATTGCCTGAAGCACATCATGATTACGTCCATGAATGAGTACGATTATGAAGTTTATAAATCCGATCGAATTCCAACTAGAGAATAATTTTTCCCATTCCATGTTTCTGACTCGCTTTTGAAGCAGCAGTGTAGAGAACGGAAGTTTACAAGAATTCTTGAATTTGATTACTACCACAAATGTGAGAGAATCAACTTCAGCTGGAGTCTACCGAATAATGAGACCCAGTTTCGGCTGGAGCCCACCGAAATGTATGATTTTCTTTAGCAGATGCGTACTGAACAAACCTCTCCATCTTCGGCTAGAACTTTTCAAACCCAAGTTTGGGTCTGTCTATTCCATAATCCAATTTCGAGTTTATTTTTACAACATATGGTAGAATCAGGGCCTGCCAAGGTGTGCATCATGCTTGAAGCGTGATCCTTGGCACCTGATACCTTAAACTTCAAGAATAAAGGATATTGTTCCTAAACCTCAACTCTACAGAATCTAATTCCGTTTTATGGAAGAGATCATTGGTTATGCATCTGTTTGTGCCCCTACCAATGTCGTTAAGGAGTACCACTCTCGTAGTCAATATGTGAAACTAATTTTGCTCAATTGAACACCGTTAAAGGAGCAGAATTTTGACATGAATGGCCTTGTTGGCCGAATCCCCTAATTAACTTGGGTTTACTTTGTGAACATTTTTCCGTGCTCTCGGATTCAAGTTTGGTGTTTGTTTTAGTAATGGATAATCTTATCGATATTGTCCTGGAATATGAATTAATTGAATCACGTTTCTTGTATACCTGTGACTGAATTCAATTAAACATGTGATTAGGTACGAATGTAGGAAAGTTAGTTGTTTGGATGAAAGCGATACTACGCACACTAACTTTATACCTAAATCACACATCTACCAACGACTTCAAGTTTATCCAACCTGATTACAAACATTAGCACACTACTCGTATGAATGGTACTAAATTACCATTTAAGAGATCTTATCTTCTCCCCGTTCTGGACAAACGTCGTTGAGTTTTAAGGATATTCGAGAGAATAATGACCATGAATGAAACCACTGAAGAAAATAAAGTAGAATATATTTGCACCGCCTCCAAAAATGAGCTTGAAGCTTTGTTTTGGAGCCAATGGGCTGCCTCCTAATTGGGACGAGCCATGCCGCCACATGTGGCCAGCCTAGAGTCTGGTGATTGAGCAGTATATTTTCTTTGGCACGACCATTTGGGACACTTAGGTGGAACAACGATGCCACGACGCATCTCCTTACCCGAAGTAAGGATCATGTGTTTACAAGCACACTTTGCAAAACACACATTTTAAGGAATTTTATTTTCTATATCATCCATTGCAAAGATATGAAACGACCCTCTTTTCATAGTGGATGCAATGGAATAATCGTGAACTAATCCAACCAAAATGTGAACCATATAAATACTTATGGTTTTGGTTGATGAATCAACAAATTGATCACATGTTTGTTGACACACATTGCTGCTTAACCTCCTGACCGATCTTAAGGGTTCACCACCCTAATGACTGAAGTGTTTACAATGAAGATGCTTTGATAAGTATTACATTTCTTTTGGGTTTATAATTGGGTATCGAATTCCCATGTTCACCCCAAAACACCCTCACAGAGTGATCATGAAATGCAATTTAATTGATTGCCCTGGCCTTGGTGAACGTACCAAGCTTTCAGTTTCCACCTAGGGCTATGCAATCTTGTATGCAACTATTGGTTCGCATTGAGGCCGATTGCCACCTAACTATTTCGACGTCACAATTGGTTACTCGGTACAAACCTGACGTTTTGTATTTACACATTTTGGGTGTGCATTTTCTATGCCAAATTCTTTTGCCACAACATACCAATATGGGTCCTCAAAGAAAGATGTGAATCTTTGTCGATCATGATTCTCCTTTACACTAGCTCTATTACATCCCCTGCAAGCGATCTCTTTACTGCTCATTTTGTGGATTGTCACTTCAATGAGACAGTTTTCCCATCGTTAGGGGAAGATAAGAACGTCAACGTTCCTATAAAACAAAAGTACACTCAAGGTTTAATTCCTTACCTAAGTGTATTTTAATTCCTTACCCAAGGTAAACCTATTGTGTTACAAGTGGGAAAGAAAGCGTAATAAGATGAATGAAACAGTGCGATATAATGCACCTCTTACGGCGGAAGGTTTATCTCAAACAACTTGTGATTGATTGCAATATTATAAATGTGGTTAGTGTGTCTCCATGGGGATATTGATAGAAAGATTTACATGTAAGTTCTTGAAGAATTAAATGGATTATTCCAAATAGTTCCATACCACAAAACACTCTCTTAACTTGTTTGAGGCGTTCACTTTACAGATTGAAGCAATTTGACGGATGTGGTATACCTGTCAAAGTGATTATTTGATCAGTTAGGGATATGAATTATGCTCTTGCATGTTAAACTATGAAGTCATATTCCAAATTGTTAGAGTTAGAGTTTATGTCTATAGACATGTAAATTTCATTACATACAAAAGGTGCATCACAAAACTCTACATGGCATATGACTCATCACAAATGGACAAGCCATCAATGACATGTGGCACAAATTAAGCAAAGGAAGGATAAAACTTCCCCAAATTTCGGCAAAGGAGGGGGAATCTCTCCTTAAAATCGGCAAGGAGCCCAAATTGCTCCCAAAACTTGAAAGAAAACTAAAGCATCTTGACAAAACAAGCAGGAATTGAAGATTGCTCACAAAATAGGCAAGAAAGCCCTATAATTCGGCCAAGTAAGGGAAAATGGCTAAAATTAAGACACAAAACATGCCTAAATTCTCCTATGGATGAATCAAGGCACAAATCAAAGCCTAATCTATCCAAATGCAAGCTTTGAGAAGTCTATAAATACAAGGTCATCAAACAAGCATAAGGTCGACAATTTCTATATTCAAAAGTCGAAATTCTCACAAAAGGAGAACCTCTGCCAAATCTTTGAAGACTAATACACTGCCAAAGCTCTCTTTGAATAATGAACAACTAAAGCCGAAGCTTTTTTTTTGACCAAAGCCAAAGCAATCCTTTGAAGAATCAACAAGCACTTGTGCTGATTCCTTCATGACTTTGTTGCAAGCTCAAAACTTGTAATAACGTTCGTTTCAAGATCAAGTCACCAAGACCCTTGAATCAACAAAATCCTACATCAACATCACCTTTGTCGCAGCCCTAAACCTGAGGTGAAGACCATCCACGCATTGTTTCAAGCTTAAAACTTGAAGCAATCGTTTAATCGTTCGTCCGAGATCAATTCATGGCAACCCTTAGATCAACAACCTACGCCATCTACATAAAATTTGAAGACTGAATCAGAGAAAAATTATACACAAAGATTGTGACCCTACAAATTCAAATCTATACAAATCTACTTTGTACACATATACTCGTTTCATTTGTTACAGAATTTTCGTGTTTACATCTACTACATAAGGAAATCCTTTATAGTTTATAGAATAGTCAAAAGTTCCTCTTAGATACTTCGCCTTAAAGCATTCCAGTGTTCTTTACTTAGATTATGAGTGTATCTACTTAGTCTTCTAACCGCATAAGCAATATAGGGTCTAGTTTTATATGCTATATACATCAAAGACCCAATCATATGAGAATACTAGAGTTGAGACACAAATTCACCACTATTTTTAAGTAAGCACACACTTGATTCATATGGTGTCGAGACAGGATTGCAATTAAAAAAAATTGAACTTCTTAAGCATTTTTTCAATTGAACTAGCTTGATTTATAATAAAACTTGCTTGTGTTCTTTCTACTTTCATTCCCAAAATAATATTGTCTTCTTCTAGATCTTTCATATCAAACCTCCTTGATAGATAATACTTAACATCTTTGACATTTCCAAACTTGTTCCAAATAATATATCAACAACGTAAAGACATAAAATACACATTGTCCATTGCATTCATCATAGTAGACACACTTTTCATACTCATTAATTTAAAAAAATCATATTCTAAAATGATTTTATCAAACTTTTCATACCATTACTTAGGAGCTTAGTCAATATAACGATTTAACCAACTTACATACTTTATGTTGTTGGCCTTTCACTATAAATCCTTTTGGTTGCTCCATGTAAATTTCTACATCTAAGTCTCCATTCAAAAGTGTTGTTTTAATATCCTTCTAATGAACTACTAAATTGTGTATAGAAGGTAACGCTATGAGGATTCTAATTGTGGTAATCCTAGACACATGAGAGTAAGTGTCAAAAGAATCAATTCCTTTCTTTTGAGTACATTCCTTGGCTACTAGCTTGGCTTTGTACTTGTCTATACTTCCATCAGGCTTCAGATTCTTCCTAAATACCCATTGCAACCAATGGATGTGGTACTGGGTGGTAAATCTGTGAATTCCTGTGTTATTTTGTAAAAGATAATCAACTTCACTATTGATAGCTTCTTTCCAAAATGGAGCACCGACGGAGATCATGGCTTTTTTATAGGTTGTTGGATCACCTTCAATTAAAAAGGTATAAAAATCATCACCAAAATTCTTCTCCACTCTAGGTCTTTTATTCCTTCTAAGTTCTGCTGGAGGCTCTTCTTCATTTGTAACTTGATGACTAGTACTTGTGGAGGCTTTGTGAGTACTAGTGCATGATTTATCTATCACTTTCTTTTGCATTCTAGTCTTGAAAGGAGACATGTCTTCAAAATATGTTGCATCCCTTGACTCCAATATAATGTTATTTGAAATTTCATTTATTTCAAAGTCGATGACATGAAATCTATTGGCATTATTATTATGAGCATAACCTAAGAAAACAGTATCCACAGTTTTAGTTCCTATCTTCTTTCTCTTAGGTTCTGGGATCACAACTTTAGCCAAACAACCCACACTTTCAAGGTTCTCATTTTCCAAATATCATATGGAGTAGTAGTGTTGTCATTAATGATTACTCTATTTATTATAAAACATGTAGTCAAAATTGCTCCCCCCCCCACACCCCACAAAAAAAAAACAATTTTTTAGGTAGTCCAAAGCTCAAAAGCATTGCATTCACCATGTTCAATAAGGTCATATTCTTTCTTTCTGCAACTTCATTTGATTGTGGAGAATAGGGTGCTGTTACTTCATGTATAATATCGTGCTCTTTATAGAAGTAAGATCGGTAAGAGCGTACTCACCACCTTTATCAGACCTAAGTCTCTTTATCCTTTCATCTAATTGATTTTCCGCTTCTGTCTTGTAAATCTTGAATTTACCAAATATTTCATCCTTGGTGTTTATCAAATAAATATAACAACACTTCGAACAATCATCTATAAATGTGACAAAATAATTATTACCAGCTCTAGTAGGTGATCTATTTGAGTCACAAACATCACTATGTATAAGCTCTAAAATTTGGGTATTCCTTTCAACAGACTTAAAAGGTTTCTTGGGTTGTTTTTCTTGTACACAAATTTCACACATGCTTGAGATTCATCTTTGACTTTGGGACTATGTCCAAATCCATCATTTTCTTAATTTTGAGCAAGTTTGCATGTCCTAACTGTCTATGCCAAACATTACTAGATTCAACATTGAGAACTTTAGGAAGAGTATTGCACTTGGAAGAAACACTTAACTTAAATAATCCTTCACTAATAAAACCTTTTCCAATAAATACATTATTCTTGGTTATTACAACCTTATTTGGTTCCATTACAACTTTATAGCCTTGATTTACTAAACATGATCCACTAATTAAAATTCTTCAAATATCAGGTACATGTCACATGTCCTTCAAAATTAAGACCTTTCCAGATGTCATCTTCAATTCTATGACTCTAATTCCAAGCACTTGAGACATTAAATAATTACCTAGAGTTACACGTCCTCCACCTGATTCCTAGTAAGTTTTGAAACATTCACGGTCAAAACAGATATGTACATTAGCTCCAGAATCTACCAACCAATCTTTATTTTCATAAGTAAAACTGACAACAGATTCATACTTAAAATGTGTTTGAGAAGAATGTTGGTCCATCAGCATGTTCACTTGGGCTTTTGGACCACTATGATTTGACTTAGACTTGTTCTCCTCAGTCTTCTTGTAGAAGCAATCCTTAGCCATATGATTGGTTCCTCCGCAAACAAAACAAACCCCATTCTCTCTCCCTTGATCCTTAGTCTTCTGGAAGTTCTTATTTTGGTTAGGTGATTTGAACTTAAAATTTGTTCTTCTGGGTTTGAAATTCTTCTTATTATTTTTGGTAAACTTGTTTTTGCTTTTGCCATTTTTGTTGGTGTCACTCTCAACTAAGTTCACAGTTGTTTTCTTTTCATTTTCCTTCATTTGGCTTGACCTATGTTTCTCTTTGACCCTTATTGAATTCATGACTTGAACCAAAGTAAGTTCTCCTTGTTTATGCCTTAGGGTTCTAGCAAAGTCATTCTAAGATTGAGGCAGTTTATCAATAAGGCAGAAAACTTTAAACTGAACTTTGTTCCTTTCTTTTCAACTCTTCTTAATAGCTCCTGATACTCATGTATTTGTTCCCCCACAGACTTGTTATCAACCATCTTATAATCATTAAAGTTTGAGACTGTGAACCTATCCATCCTAGCATCTACAATTCCATGTTCTGCTTCTAGTGTTTCCCAAAGTTCTTTGGCGGTGGATGTAGTAGCATCATACATATCATAGTGGTGATCAAAAAGGGCACGTAAGATTTTGTTGTAACAATGTATTCTATTAGTTTAGGGGTTAGTTTAGAAGATGACTTTTAAAAAGTGAAATCTTTGTTTGATTGAGTTTCTTCAAGTGCAAATACAAGTCCTAAGACAATTAACCAATATTTCACTTGTTTTTGCCACCTACGGAATTATAGCCACTAATTTTTTTTTCAGGCTTAACACTATTGGCTTCTTCTAGACTGGCCATTTGTTATGTAATATTGACTAATAATAAGTGAGAGAGAGAAATAAGATTGCTAAAATACTGTAGAAATTAAAACAGATTGTCACTCGAAAGTTTTAACAAGTATAGGATAAACCATACCACTGTATAATAACCACAGATCAGTTAATAATGATAATTAAGCACAAATTTAATTAAAGCATAAAACAATTAATATATATATCAGTATGCAATTTTAGTCAAATCACGTATGTTCCAAGAGTTTACAATTAAAGTAATTCAATTGTACTTTGAATTGATGACAGTTTAATATTTAAGCATTAATTGCAATTAACTATACAGGGATTATCAACCCCAGAAAATAAATGACAGATAAGCAATATTAAAGTGCTTTGGTACCGAATAAAAAAAATATGCAGAGAATCAAAGATGCAATGAAGGCAGTATTATAAACACACTTTTTTGCAAGTATATTAGTAATTTAAGAACCAAATAATTAACGACATGAGTAAAATGGTTCAACTGCTATTTAGATGCAATCAACGAAGGGCAGGGTTAGCCTTTCCTAGAAAATTCAACGACAGGAAAACTGTGATTATTGGGGGCTCTCAAAGCACTGTGAAAACAGATTGTAAAAATTTGCAATTATATTATCACATTTCTATGGCTTTAGATTGTTAAATATATTGCAGGAATATACCAACTATTTATATGATCAAATATAATAAATTAATGTATAATCACTATCAGACTTATGAAAATTAAGTTAGGAAAAAGGAATAAGAATATATGGCCTGTGAACCAAAGAGAGGCGTGAAGCCACTGCTCTAAAGCCGTATACGACTTCCTACGTGCAGGTTATGGCGGTGCCTACAACTCCAAGATACAACTAAAAGCCTTATAGGGTGTCTAATCCGCTATGCACGCCAACGGCAGACGGAATTGCCAAGTAGTGATTAGTTGCGCAAGAATTATAAAACATAAATTGTAGGAATGTAAATTAACTGATAGAGATGTGAGAAGTGAAGGAAAAATAATAGTTTTTAACATATTATATTTTCTGTATGAGGTTTCTTATTTAAAGCACTTCTCATACCCCTTTAGGAAAGGATTATGACTCTTCAAATAAAACACCTCTCTTAAATATTAAAAATAAATGAAATAATAATAAGTTTTGAATCTTTAAACTAAAATATAACTAAAATAATTAAAATAAACCAACATAGTGGGCCCTACAACTAGTCCTCATTTTTACCTGATCCTTTTGGATAAAGGACTTGATATTAAGCATATATTTAGCTTATCACCTAATCCAATTTCACAGATAACCAAATCACATGTAATCCAAGACAAGATCTGTTGTACCAAGTACCAACCCCAAGGGCCGACCCTGGCTCATGCGGGCAAGGCAATCGTGCAGGACCTTAAAAAAATGGGGGCACCAAAAATATTAGTTGGTATATTCATATATGTTTTTAGAGTATAAATTTTTAAAATTTGGTTAAATGGTCAAGAAGTTTAATAAGAATCGGGGGTTTCTCCTTCAAATTAAGGAGGATGTCGTCGGTTTGAAAACCTATGTGTGTTTTTTATATTTTTCAATTTCTATGAATTTCTTTCCACAAAAGTATAAATTTGTAAAATTTGGTTATCTGATCTAGAAGCTTAACAAAAGTAGGTGGTTTCCACTATTTAAAATTAATGAGGAGGTTATGGTTCAAAATGCTATGTTTTTTTTTCCCTTTTTTTACAAATTGTTGTTTGGTCGTTAATTTTTTTGAGGGTTTTTATCACAAATAGTCCATGAAATTGACCAACTCTATCAAGATGATCCCTGAAATTGAAAGTTGATCAATGTAGTGTCTGAAAATTGATGTCGCAAATCAATGTGGTATTCCGTCATAATTCTGATAAAATTTATGTTATATGCTGATGTGGCACATAACTGGATCCCACAATAATTAAATATTACCATCTTAAAATATTTAATAATAAAAAATATTTGTTATTTTGTTTTACATAAATAAAAACTTGAAAAAAAAAAGAAACCGATCATCTTCTTCACCTCCACCGAGCAACTAGTCCCGCCCCACCCCACCTCACCATGTTATGCATGCACCCGAGCAGCCACTTCTTCGCCTCCTAAATCGCCACAAAATGAAATATCCTAGGCCCCACCCTCGTCCTCACTTTTCCCTGCAACGCAATCTTTAGTCCGCAACCCGACCCGCTTCGAGGACATCCAATTGTCTTAAGCTTTGGTGCTTTGTCACATGCCAATAATGGCCTCGTCGACGACCTGAGTCACCGACTCCCCTCACCGAGACCTACTCCTAGATTTGCAAGAAGAAGAAGATGGTGGGCTTTCCTCTACTGTTTTCGAGCATCCGATCAGCCATCCTTGGTCGCACTAATTCTGATTTCTAACGGATGGGCGTAGGGTTGGGATGGTGATGGCGCCTGGGGTGGTTGGGTAGGGAGAGGAATAACATTATTATCTTTTTGTTTTTGTTTTATTTTATTTTATAAAAATCAAAACTTTTATTTAAATATTTTCATGATAATATTTACTTAGACTTGTAGACCCAATTATGTAGCACGTCAGCATATAACAAAAATTTTAACAAAATTATGACGAAATGACCATATTGATTTACGACGTCAATTTTCAAGGACTACATTGATCAATTTTCAATTTCAGGAACTATCTTAATGGGGTGGGTCAATTTCAAGGACCATTTGTTATAAAAGCCCTTTTTTTTACCTCTTGTTTGATTATAATTAGTAGTTAACTGCTATGTCCAATTAGAGTACCCTCAACAAAGAGTAATGTTAGATAGACCAAATTGTTAGACTAAAATTGCAAATCATATGATGTGTCACCAATAAAAAATAAGTACGTTAATTAATACTTAAGTAATAATGTAATCATCAGCAACCACATCATATGGTTTACAAAATTTGATTAAAAATTTAGTCTCCCTAACATTAGGTTTCAATAAATTAATGTGTGTATGTCTTTGTTGGAAAAATTAAGGTCTAATTGCTATATTAAATCACATAAAAATTTAAGAAATAACTCATGCAATTATATATCAAAATTAATGTATGCACATGAGTAAGCAATGCTAAATGAATATGACATAATGGATTAGAAAAACCTAGAAAATACGGTCAAGGCAAGTGTTGGATACTTTGTCCTTAAGACAAGTTTACGCCCCACTATGGTGCTCATGGTTGATCGGCGCATGTCTCCCAAGATACAACGACCACGTCCTTATAATAGTAGCACTCCAAATCACAAGGCTCCATGAACCACGATTGTGTTGAAAAGCCTCTTGTATAGACTTAATGAGACTCTAGTATTTAGTACACTATATGTATAATTATGTAAAACAATGAAAAGTTCTTTTGTGATT
>JAOTRO020191090.1:0-10571 GCA_028566515.2 Pyracantha coccinea | reverse complement strand
CATTACCCCACCCTTAGAGTAGAAAACATTGTTTGTTACAAAAAATGAAAACTAAATACTAAATGGTTATAAAACGACTTCTGAATAAATATACAATTTGAGAATTAATTTTTTTTACCATGAAAGGAATGAGGGGAACAGTAGTTTACTTGGAGGATGGTGAACCATGGCTTCAAATTCTTTGTGCAACAAAAGCATGGAAGAGGAGTCAGTGGTTTTTGAACAAACAATATTATCTACACTAAGGAGGAGGGGGCGGACTTATCCTCACAATGAGTTAGCAATAATGTTGTTTAAATTCTCCTTTGACGAGAATTGAACCTAAGACCTTTCACTTATAAGTGAAGAGGAATACTACTAGACTGAAGTACTAAGTGGCTAAAATGAATGCACCAACTTAAAGTTAATCCATGCCATGGTCGCCCGTGTCACAAAGTTTCTAATGGCCTTCGGTATGCCGTGGGCACGAAAGGATCTCAACTAGTGTAGGGTTCTCATAGGCAGAGCCTTTAACAGACAACTGCATCTGCAACAAACTTCAAGAAATCCAAGTCTTGGAGGAGAGAGAGAAAAGCAAGAAACTCGTGTTTTAATGCCCGTCGTACTGCAAAAACTCGGCTTTAGGAAGTAGTACCTCTATTCGGTATTGGTATAGGAGTGGAAACTCCTTCAATCCCGTGTGTCTCACTCGAGGAAGAAGGTTCAAAGCATGACAATGCCTTGATGCTTTTGTGGATCAACTACTATATCTTCCTCGCGCTGGTGCATGCTTGTTTCCATGTGGTACATGCTGCACTGGAGCAGTCCACGCTTGTGGGTAGGCACATGATGGGTCTCACAAGCAAATTTAGCCAAAGGCTGGCCTGCGGTTACTTGTGCCCAACTCTCTTTAGTTAGATGTAGCAAGCTTCTTCTAGTCCGATTCCTTTTTAGCCCCTTGGTTGGACAATTTTTTGTCAATTTAAGGATCAATAGTGGCATATAGCCTTTGGCTGGAGATGATCTAAAAATAGTAGTTTATATATATATACCATGGTATATTTGACACTAAGATAGTGGGAGAATAAATTGTGAGTTTGCGGATCTAGAAGTTTGAGTTTAAAATCTCTCACTTATTAATGAAGAGGAATATCAATACACGTATTTTGATCGATATGAAGAGGTGCAGAAAATTGCGTCATTCACAAGTTGATTTTAGACAGCATTGTTGGATAACGGTACAACTGAGGCTTTCATCGCAAGAAACCTTTGATTACATCGACCAAAAACACCTAAAATAACAAGACAACTGCCAGGTTTGTTTCTACTACAGCTATCAAATGTGATGTAATTTGATGTATGCGAATCTTTAATCCCTAATTATCATTGTTCTTTTCAACTTAAAGAGTGCAAGATGGCCCAAAACACCCCATATCTTTTGAATAAATTAAGTTTAGAACCAACGGGAAAAACATACATGCATGCATACACCGACAGAAAGAGCAAGATGGCCCGAAACAACCCCATATCGCCGAACCTTCCATGCAAGGTCCGTCTCTTAATCTCCATCCTGACCACCGTCATCAACGCCGCTCGCCGCTCCAATGGCACTGTTAACCGCCGTCTTATGAGCCTATTCGACTTCAAAGCCTCGCCTTCAGACAAACCCAATAACGCGGTCAAAACCTCCGATGTAATGGTGGACCCTTCCCGCAACCTCTGGTTCCGCCTTTACGTCCCCACCACCATCGACCCTGCCGCCAAGCTCCCACTCGTTATCTACTTCCATGGTGGTGGATTCGTGTTCTTTTCTGCCAACTCACAACCCTATAACGACCTCTGCAAACGCCTCGCCACCAAACTCCCTGCCGTCATCATCTCCGTCAACTACCGCCATGCGCCGGAGCATCGGTATCCTTCCCAATACGAAGACGGCATGGACGTCCTCAAATTCATTGACACAACAAGAATTGAGGGTCTTGATCTCAACAACGTTGACATCACCCGGTGTTTCCTAGCCGGAGACAGCGCCGGCGGCAACCTGGCCCACCACGTGGCAATCAAGACGAGCGACCATGAGTTTTGCCAGATAAGGGTGATGGGACTAATAGCGATACAGCCATTTTTTGGCGGGAAAGAAAGGGCCGAATCGGAAACAAGGCTTGCAAAAGAAGGCTTGGCGATCACTTTGGAGCAGACTGACTGGTATTGGAAGGCGTTTCTGCAGGAGGGATCGAATAGGGACCACGCGGTGGTGAACGTGTTTGGGCCAGAGTCAAGCGGTATCTTGGGGGTCAAGTTTCCGGCCACGATTGTTTTCATGGGAGGCTTCGATCCGTTACAAGACTGGCAAAAGATGTACTACCAGGGATTGAAGAAAAAAGGGATACAAGCTTACTTGATCGAGTACCCAAATTCGTTTCATGGATTTTATGTTTTTCCTGAGCTAAAGGAGTCTTCCTTTTTTATTAAGGAGGTGAAGGATTTCATCGACAAGCTATCAACTTGTTAATAAAATTGTTCCTCTCTCTCTCTCTCCAAAAGATGTGTTTGAGTTAAATTCTCATGAGAATTGACTTTCAATACCGCACATATTTTTATCACAACGTGAAGCTTATTGACCTCTCCTCATAATTCAGATGAGTGTGGGATGAGTATGAAATAAGTGAATAACTTGCGTTAACGTTATTTGTTCTATTTTTTGTTGACCACATTGGCCATTTCTTTAACATAGGTGGTCAATGACGGACTCCTAATTTTAATGTGGACTAGGATGGATTTATCTTACTTATATTGCATTTATCTGCCATCGTACAGTAGTTTTTCCATGTATGTTACCAATAGAAGTAGACCTATTAATTTCTTACAAGCCAAGTAAACGACATGAAAATAATGGGTTTGGGGTCAACACAATAACTAATCATGTCGTTATCGAGTCACACGATAAGAACCCGTTAATAATGGATCATTCACATGTTTACACAAGAGTGACACGCGAATAACATGTTTCAACACAATAACAAAAAAAGGGGTTATTTTGATGATTTAATTTTTTAATCTACGGAAAAAAACTTACTATAGAATACAATAGCTATTGTGAATATCTATATATTGCATATTAAATATGTATTGTTGTATTATTATTCTATATAAATTTTAAAATTTTAAGTTTTATTCATTTATTTATCTTTACAGTATACTATAGGCAAAGTGTGAGATTAAGAAATTGTAAAACACATTAAAAATAAAAATATCAATTAATTTAAAAATACCAAACACATTTAAAAAGTTATAATAATTAATTTACAAGTGCGAAAAATGTGAAAAAAAAAATATATGCAAACGCTCATGATTGCATCCTCTACTCTTTGAGGATGGGTACATCGTCATTTGAATTTTTAAAAACATACAAACCCTCATGAATAGTATTTTTTAGGGGAGTTCAAAATAAATAAATTCATAATCATTAATATACAAGTCTGAAAAATGTGAAAGCATATATAAAAGCTTGTGATTGCATAGATGCTTAGACGATGGTTACATGGTCGTTTAGAATTTTAAAACCCTCCAAATCTCATGAATAGTGTTTTTTATTTTAATGCAAAATTAATAAAATTAATAATTATTATTTGAGTGCAAAACCATAATTTGAATGGTTTACAATGTTTGCGTTTTTTTATGCTTAGATTATGTGGAAGAGAATGCTAATGTGAAAAGCCTTAATGAAAACATCGTCAATATAACCTTTAAAGACAATATATCAAGTCAAAGTTCTAATACCATTTACCTTGGTGATTGATGAAAATTGAAGGGCTTTATTGACAAAAACGTGCAAGATTTCTCAAATTGAAATGCAACTCCCTTCATTTTGCATATCCTTGAACATTTGGTATTTTTTAGCATGCACTAATGTTGTTTCTTTAGGCTCTTATTTTGGGGTATATAATACTTGAAGGACAAATTTTTTATTTTTTTTATTTTATGTTTTGAAGTAATATTTATGTGAAACTGTGGTATGTATATACTAATTTAGTATTATCATTATATTTTTCATTGTCATTATTTATTGATTTAAAATATATTTTTCTTAACGGGTAACAGGTCGGGTCATATTACCTGATAATATTAACGGGTCGATTTCAAGTCGGGTCATATAACCCGTTTATTTTAACGAGTGTTACACGACATCACCCGTTAAGATATCAGATATGACACGAAAACAAAAAATATAGTATGAATGCCAGGTCTAATTCAAAGTATATAAACCTCTGTGAGTCTTAGTTTATGAGCATTGATTGCATTTCTACATTCTACGAAGGGGAAAAGGACATTTTCTTGGGTTGAAAAAAAAAAACAAAGTTATTCTCTATTATGAATCATTGAAATTGACGGTTCGTTATTTGCTGTTGGTTTATTTTAGACAATATGAATAACTAAAAAGTTTTCAGATCGAATAAATTTTTTAAAGAGAAAAATCACCGTATAACAGAGTTGAATGCCAATTATATAGGCAGCTACATTTTCACCTTCATTTTTCCAGCAAGCAAACAAATAACTAGAAAACTAAAAACAAGAAATTAAAAAGCAGATAATTAATGATATAGAATTCATGCTAGCAGACATCGCTAAAGAAAATAAAAAATTAATAACTCAACTTTCGAAACCCTTAGAGCAAACTGACAGAGCGAAACAGTGAAATTCAAACTTCATATGTACACTTTTTCTTTTCCATTTGTCTTAGCAACCAAACAGAAGCTAGAATGATAGTAGCTAGGTGTCGAGAAGGCTAGCTCCCTGATGGTGAACATTAAGTGCCGAACATGAGCAGAAAATTCATAGGTGACTTTCGCCCGTCTCAACTACTACGAGACACAATGGCAAAAATTCATTTATGAATATAATTTCTGCCCATACAATTATTGCATTCTGATGATCAATATGTAAACCAATTACACAGCAAAGGACGGGCTACTTCCTTTGATATTTTTTACATAAATTTTGTTTTCACATTCGGAATTCATAATTCATAGCAAATAATCAGTTACTAGCTGGTACTATAAAAACAAATAAAGTACTTTAATCATATATAAATCCAAGTAGAGCAATATAAACCTTAATAAACTTCCGTTAGATGGTTAAGAGCTACTAACAAACACGTTCCAAAAACTAACTGACTAGCTAAATCCGACCTAAACCCTAAAATTCATAGCAAAAGCAGATGATAGCAACAAAAGTTGATGAGTTCCATCGATCAATGATGGGATGTTATTCCGTATAAGGAAAAACATGATCCAAAGCTGAGAATTGCCCAGCATAATTATTTGTACTGTAAAGGCTATGTTCGAACCCCTTCATGCCGAATATCATGTCATCTTGAAGAATAGTTGATTCATCTATATATCTGTAAGGCCCGAGAACACTCTCAGAAGACATCGACGGAGGTCTAACGCATATTGGTTGCGAGTACCCCATATTTGCATAGCAGCTCCCAGCATTCATAGAGGCTGCTTCAACAGACTGAATTTGATTATTGCTAATCATGTTAACTGGGAGCCCACCGGAAATGTTTGGCAGAGATGTCATATGAGGATATGCTTTATATGAGTATTTATGGTCATACTCCAGTGCAGGATCATATTCAGGTGAAGGATCAACAATATCTCCACTCATCTCAATCTCCATGCTTTCGTCATTTATTCTATGCAGAAATGGAGAATGTATTTCAGCATGATTTCGACTTTCACATCTTTTGCCATTTTTACCATCCTTCTTATAAATTCTACAGAGTACCCAATTATCCAACTGCAAGAAAACAAATATAATTAAAGTAAGCACCCCAAATTTTATATGAGGAATCCATGTTTCTTCATTATTCTGACTTTTGATATGAGTCCTTTATTTGGCAAATGCATTTGAAAATATATATGCAATGCAGGTCTAAAATTGTACGATGTTTATATATTCAAAATAGTGAACTGTACCATATTAAAATGCTAAAATGAAAATTTGACAATTTATTAGTTAAATATTAAGACGGAACTGAGGGTTCATGTGTCGACCCAACTAATATAGAAGAATAAGAATTTACGTACCCTCATGTCATTCTCACCCCTTCTGCTTCGAACGGGAGAATCCTTGACTTTAAACTCATGCATGATCCAGTTGGTTTTGTCACCCTTTGGGGGTTTGCCCCTATAGAAAACCAGAGCCTTTCTCGATCCAACAACAGCTCCATCAGATGACTTCACTTCCCTGTCAGCTCCGGTCGCCTTCCAATATCCATCCCCAGCTGCCCTCTTTGGGCGACTTCCATTGCGATACTTCCGGTCCCTTGGCGTAAAAAAATACCATTTGTCCCCATATTTCTCATATTTTTCTGTTTTACACAAACAGTTACAGATTTATTATATGGTAATCAATTCTGATCATCTAAAAGTTTCACCAACAAACTAGAATATATATATATATGTGTGTGTGTGTGTGTGTGTTAATAAAAATAGTGTATAACAAAAGAAACAAATTAAGCAAAAACAACATGAAGATAGTAATTAATCTTTACTTTAACTAAAGTAGTAATATAAGGACCTTTAATCAATTATGTATCAAACCTTTGCTAAAACAAGTAAAGGATAACAAAGCAGTGCTAAATAACTTCGATCTAGGCAAAATTTGTTCATAAAATATCTCTCACACATATATAGTACCATTCAAAAGATTATCAAAGCAAAATATAATTCAACCATGTATACTTAAGAACATATACAATACCAGCAAGCACTTCGGGATTGTAGCGGTATAGATTAACTTCAAAGATCCGGTTTGGGGGCAAGGGCTGATCCAAGACCTTTTTCATGAGATAATGGACAATAAGTTCGCCATCAAATGGGTTGAACCTATAGCCAGGTGGGAAGGAATTGAAAAATTCATCCTGATCCTTTATCAGTTTGTTATGCAAACTGTTTGCCTCGTCTTCCGAAAGCTCACGATCTGTGCCGCCAGCAGCGGCTGACACATTGGTTGTCAAAGAAACACCAGTCTCGCTCGTCGGAGTGAATTGACCTAGACCACCTTGTGCAGGTGATTGCTTGTTAGGGCTAAGGCTGTAAGAAGCCACCTGTTGAGTAATAATAGTAACAGAAGCCTTGTGATCCGGATGACTTTGCTCAACAGGCTCCATAGTTGGACTCTCTGAGGGAGAAGACATTGACAGAGACGCAAGTATGACTGACTAATTCTCTCTCTCTTTTAATTTTACTCGTGGAGAAAATTTTCTTTTGTGGAAGAGTTGTATCCGGAAACTAATTTATATAACAGACTCCGGCTTTCTAGATATTTTGAGATGAAACCCTAGCTATAGCTCTGATTGGTCATTGGAGAATATATTTCGAAATTGAATTTTTATGGTAATTATCGTGTGTATAACAGTTTTAGTTGGTTATTGGAGAATATACTTATGAAAATGGATTTTAATGATAATTATCACGTGTACAATATTTTTTTAATTGTGATGTTTCAATTGGTCGTCTGTATGAAAGTATTGCCAAGCACTTATCTAAATTAGAGTATGATATACATTATCCAGATGGGAATTTTAGATGGGTCATCACAATATATTTGAATATTTTTTTGGGTAGTAGTAATCTTTAATTAAAGTTTTTACTAGTCTTTAAACGAAAAACCAAAAAAACAAAAAAAAAAAGCAACGAAGAAATAGGACTTGTGAAGCATGCACACTTCTTTGGTTTCGAAATGCATCGTAAAATACAGCTGTACAAAAACTAGTGTATTTTCTTTCTTTTTTGGTTTGATACAAACACTATACTGTAAAATAGGACATGTACTTCCTAGGTTGCATAAATTTTCCGAAAGCCAGATGGTGTACTGGAAGCTTCCTGACAACGGAGCTCATGTTCCAATGCCCATAGTCCACCTAACGTAACCAGACTTGGATGGGCCCATAAATTTATGGTCTCACAGAACTTTTGGGCCCTTTGATTTTAAATTGTCATACAACTTAAGTTAATAGGCTTGATAGTTCGAATACGAATTTATTTGTTTGATTAATTAACTTATTAGTTGATCCTAGACATAAACAATTAATCCATTTAATTGTACTTACATAACTCCATTGTATTCTTCAATCTCTACCTTACACTGTGTACAATACATTAGGTTCTAATTAGCGAGATGGTGGGAGATTAGAACTCTTACTAATCGATTGTGAATTGAAACTACCTTTCAATTTTACGTTTAATGAAGATTAGTGATTGCAAATCTTTAGGGCTTCCATAAGCCATGAGTGACACCTGGCAATGTGTCATGGATACTTAAGCTGAGCTAAATAGGCGGAGAATCTATCCAGTTGGAATTGCAATGCAATATGATCCTTCTTTATTTCAATATTCTTGATCACATTGTTTGGTCGATAGTCTATCCATGTCTAATATCCAATATGATTCTCTTGTCTATACGATCACTGTGAATGTGATTTGGGACGTACTTCCTAAATCACATTCATGTACTCTGCCCAAAGACTCTTGAATCATATCATAGAGTACTCTCATCTTAACAGTTTGAAGGTTAGAGATCCTCTATTGTACACTCTATTGTACACTCACATGCCTCTGTGAATAAATCAGCGATCCAACAATGCGCTAAGCAAACCATGTGGTTATGACGCATCATCAAATGATCAAAAACATATCTACAATAATACTTTGGTGTCTCATGTTGAAGGACTACTTTGTATTATCCTAACTAATGAGTTATCATATGACATGAGTATGAGAACTCCTGATTGATTGTGCTCAAATAACTGACTCTCTATTGAGAACCTACATACTTTCCTTGGTGTCTTTCACACCAATGACTCAAGCTAGTCACTCTTTATTTGATAGAAGACATAATATGTATTAATCTTACCAGACTATCAATGATCAAGAATGTTTTAAGATATGTGTATGAAAGAGAAAGGTCTCTTAAATCTAACTTCTTTATATTACATTCTCTCTATTATATATTCCTTAAACATTGTTTTTTTTTAATAAAAAAAATTTTGAAAAAAAAACAATGTCTAAGGAATTTGTAATAGACAGAGGGACTAGCTGGTCGTTTCGCCACGGTAGTCCACTCTTATGTGTTACACCCCAACCGCCATTTTTATTTAAAAAATGGTTTTTAGTTATTAATTGGTGGGCCCGTGGGGCCCATCCTCTTTTTGATCTCCTTCTTCCCTAGCTTTCCCGTCACTCTCCCTCACTTTCTCTTTCTCTACACTCACTCTTCTCTCTCTCAAAACCCTCTCATCCTTCTCTTTCTCTGTCGCCGTGACCACACACACACACACACAGTTGCACCACCTGCTCCTTGGAGGACACCATCTTCATCATCATCTTTATCCCGTCATTTCTCTCCCCCATTGCAGCAAGGACGTCGTGGAACCCAGGAAACCCGCGACGAACTTCTTCATTTTCTTCGGTTAGGTAAGCCTCAGATTTAACTTCATTTGTCATAGATGTTGCTCGGATGCGATTTATTTAGTTGTATCTCGTGTTTTTCCAAGGTTTTGGAATGAGATCGACTCGGTGGAAGGCATACCCAACCTCGGCGAACCCGTGACTGTCGAGGAGCTTTCCGAACACCTCTGGCCGTTTTTCGACAAACCAAGGGTATAAATTCACTCCCCTCATCTTGTACTTCATTTTGATACCTAGATCGGAGTCTAGGGTTCTTGGTAGCAGTCGACTAGAGCTGTAGAAGCTCCGGTGTTCTTTTTCGTCGAGACAATGCCTTTCAGGCCGTGTATAAGAAGCCAGGGCCTTGGGCCATCACCCAAGCCCAATTCCTTTCATGAACCAACCCAAAACCTTAACCCGTTCCCTTTTCATTTTTAGTTTAATTTATTTAAAAACCCAAAAGGCCTTTGGGCCGTTCCCTTTAGAGCCTTTGGCCCGTTGACCCAAGCCAAAACCTTTTCAAATGTGGCCCTCGGGCCATGTGAGTCTGGTCCAAGCCCAGAGAGCCCCAAACCCATTAGCCCTAAAAACCTAAGCCCAAAACCCTAGGGCCCAAATCAACCCAAACCCAAACCCTAAACAGGTCGACCTGGTTTGACTGACCCATTGACCCGAATCCGTTGACTTTGACTCGGTCAACCGTCAGCGTTGAATTTGACCGGTACTTTGACCGTTGACTTTTTGGGTTTTTGTTCGGGACCTCTCCTAAGCTAATTCCGACGTCCTGGACCCATTTTTGAGGTTCATTTTCCCTAATTCAATTGTTTGAGTGGAGTTTGACTAAATTTACCATTTATGTGCTTAGGGGCAATTATTGTGGCGATTCCGTATTCGCTAGTTTGTGTGGCTCTTCGGCGGCTAAGTATTGTGAGTGGACCCCTTCTAAAAATGCATGTTTTGATAGTATAATTGCATACATGAAAAGGATGATTTCAAGATTATGTTCTATGAAATGCTTTGAGATAACATGCTTATTGAGGCTACTTTGAATTATTACTATTTTTCCTATAACCCGTGTTTTCATAGACTATCTGATGGATGACGATAGGATATTGAGAACATGTTTAGAACACCTCT
>JAOTRO020191074.1:0-10573 GCA_028566515.2 Pyracantha coccinea | reverse complement strand
ACTTGAGCTCGGTCTCCCTCTTTGTTGGCAAGAGTGGCTAGGGTAGTTTTTTTTGTTTTTTTTTTTTTTTTGCGTTTTTGTACCCAAGTTTAATCCATTTTTTCGTAGATCAAAGCGACTAGGGAAGTGCAATTGCGTGCTTTGAAATTAGGACAATCTCCTTTGGAGAGTATCGTCTGTCTTTGATCCTATATCTTGTAATAGAGTGGCTTCGTGACTTTTTGTATTTGAGCTCAATCCCTTTATTTGGTCTACTAGAACAGCTAAAGCAATAGCTTTGCTTTTTTGCACCAAAGCTCAATTTATTCCTCATCGGTAAAAGTAGTTTAAGATATCATTTTGCTAAAATGAAAGTAAAAATTCATGTATATTGGATCCTAATTGGGAGAGATTTTTGGGCATATCAGTCTCAACCTCTTAAGCAATGTAACACACTCATGTTATACCACTTATATTTGGTCGCACACTGATGCCTAAGATGGTCTAGTTAGAAGGATTTGTTTGCTCATTACCCTTAAACGATATGATGCTCACCACCTTATTATTTATAGTTAAATAAGTTATATTTAATCTATCTATTACACAAAAATCAAAATTTAAACTCTTATAACGAGAAGTAATGAAGTGATGAGCAAAAGAATTTTCTCAAGTTGGATTGTACCGTTGGATAGAGGTGACAAGTTGCACCCAACCCGTAAAGCCGAATCAACCCACCCATTAAACCGATCCAACCATTTGCCAGCTCTGCAGTTGGATACATGGAGGAGCGGACAAGTGGCAGTTCATATGAGTTGCCTCCTGTATATGTGATCTTCAAAAGATTTCTAGAACCAACTAGATCAACTGTCATCTTCTCGAAGTAACCAGAGAAAGTTGTGGACAAACCCAATAAGGGATTGCCCTTCCCTTTCCAATTCTCCAATTCTCGCAGTCTCTGATTCATCCTGTGAGCTCAATTCCTGAGAAGTAAGACGATGGCGGCGTACAGATGGAAGTACTTCGAGGAGAACGAAGACCGTCCCGAAAAACCTCGAAGCTATGGCGTCACAGAAATGAGAGGCCCCCATTACTCCCTCTTGAGCCAAAACGTCCTCCAGGTACTTCCCAAAATTTCATCTTTCTTTTCCCTTGGATTCATTTTATCATCATTTTTGCCTTTGGGTTTTTCACAAAATGTTGTCCTGCTATGGAAATTTCAAAATTTTGGCTTGCCCCCGTTCAAATTTTTTCTTTTCTTTCAAGATTTTAGGACTTGGGTTTTCGAATTTGTGGAAAATTTGATGTGGGTTTATCATAATTTGTTGTAATTGGTAATTAATGTTTAAAAATGTTACATTTTTACAGGATATTTTTGAGTCAATGGGGCAGTTTGTTGACGGGTTGAAGTTTTCTGGAGGTTCCGACAGCTTAATGCCGAAATCGTTTATCAAAGAAGTGACTGATGTTGCTCACCAGCATGATGTATATGTCAGCACCGGCGATTGGGCTGAAAATTTGCTTCGAAAAGGTCCATCGGCTTTCAAAGAGTATGTGGAGGTGAGATGTTTGGAAGAATTTCATTATTTCAGTGATATATATATATATATATATATATAGATATATTATTGTGTGTATTTGTATGTATGTTATTAGTGGCAATGATTCAGTGTTATGTTATGATTTCTTTAGGAATGTAAGAGCTTGGGGTTTGACACAATCGAGCTGAATGTGGGATCTCTTGAACTTCCTGAAGAAACTCTTCTGAGATATGTGCGCTTGATTAAGAGCGGTGGTCTGAAAGCGAAGCCACAGTTTGCGGTCAAGTTTAACAAGTCCGACATTCCTGTAGGTGATCGAGCATTTGGAGCCTACGTTGTTCCGAGCCCACGATCATCTGGTATGCCGTGCAATCTTTCCTCAAAAAATAAGCGAATGATATGTTTGCCTTGATAGCTAGATATTGTCTGAGAGCTCTGCATACAACTTGTAGATTTACTTCTTGGGACATGTAATAGCTCCGAGCTTAAAAAACATATAGAAACTGAATTCCAGAAATTGCCAGTCCTCGTTCCTTTGTTCCGCTGTTATGTGAAGGTATTCGCAAACAAATAGCATACCGCAAAGGCCGAAAAAGGAAGAAAAAATTGCGCTTCAACCTTAAGTAAAGAAACGTAGAATTTTGGTTTAATGGCATGAATCCAAGTAATTGAATTTGTCTGGTGTATGTAGTATCAATATCTGTTTTACTTTGATTACTAGGCTGCATGATACCACGAATAAGAGTTAGCAACTAATAATATTACCACACGGCACCTCGAGAAAAGTTGTGCAGTAATTTTTTCACGCTGATGGTTCTTCCTTCTTGCATTCGTCTTTCTGATTATTGCTTTTTGTTTGTGATGGTAACATTTCCTTGACGTGTGTTGTGATCATACTACACGAAAGATGGTGCAGTAGTAGGAGCACCCCTATGGTTATTTGGTTATAACTTATAAACATGACTGTTGTCTTTGTTTTCTTAGAATTTGTTGAAGATGTTGATCTTCTGATTAGAAGGGCTGAGCGATGCTTAGAGGCTGGGGCCGACATGATAATGATCGACGCTGATGATGTCTCTAAACAAGCTGACTCAATGCGGGCAGACATAATTGCGAAGGTTATCGGGCGTCTGGGGGTTGAGAAGACCATGTTCGAAGCTTCAAATCCAAGAACATCAGAGTGGTTCATCAAACAATATGGTCCAAGGGTATACAACGTGCTCTCATATTTTTCTTTCTTCATTTCTTCTTTGTGTATAGTGCATTGCGCATGCTGCTAAATCGTTCTTGTTTGCCTGAATTACTAGGTGAATCTCTTCGTGGACCACTCCCATGTGATGGATCTCGAGTGCCTCCGGGGACGCAACTTAGGTAAAAATCATGCATCTGTGCTGGGTTCCTCATATTTTCTGTTCTAAAACTTTTTATAATTACAAAAAGGGCGAGAACCAAAGGTTGTGGTAATGTGTGGAAACATCGCCGTTGTCCTGTTGATGTCACATATGTATGTGTTCCTCCGTTGCGTGTAACGTTATCGAAGTCGCTTATATTTGGTCATTTTTGCAGTAAATTTATGTTCAGGTTTTTGTGTAATCGTTTTAATTCAGACGATTCAATTCTGGGTACTGTAACCTAGGTTGAAGTTGAATAATTGCCGTCGTCTTTCGGGCGAAAAATTGATGTTGTAGCCTTGTAGGGATCTATATTCTTTACTACATACACTGATACACAGGCGTGTTAGGCTATAACTCTCGTAGTGAAGATCATCATGCGGCAGAGAGAAACTTAGGTGCAGGTGCATCGTCACCCTAGGGTTCACGTGATGCGGTGAGAGGGAGGGAGATATGGAAGTACAACATGTTATACGCGAGACATTTCCCTTGTGTCTACATACGATTCTTACTCGACGTAGGCACAAGGGAATATACGGCGTTTGCATTTAAGAAGATTTGTACGAATGTTGCTTCATGGTTCACATTGGTTTCTGTTGTTTAATTAATTGTACACCTATGTTTTTATTAGCAATTGATCAATTAGTCACAATGCTTATTTCTTTGAAACATAACATTTTACACCTTCAGTTTTGATGTGGTTTTTAAAACGAGTAATGTAATTCTAATTTGTTAACGTTGGCTCCTTAAACATCTCTCTCAATTAAAGTGTCTCTTTTTTGTCGGCTTATTTAATATGATAAAATAATTTTTTTTATATAAAAAATCTCTCTAAACGTGTAAAATGTAATTACACTTTTATTTTTCTAATAGAAAAATGCGTAAAGATATTATTATTTGGCAATAATGCAAGACAGCTCCCATGGTGGTTAGGTGTGCAATAGTGTGTGGAAAAAGGACCTACATCCTTCCTACTTGGCGTTGCACGTTTCAGAATGTTAGCTCATTTCAAACTAGTCTCCGTTGATAATTATTTTATTTTTAGATTTTATTTTTTATTTTTGTGCTGGACAGAAGAATAAAGTATATAATTAAAGACGAGGAAGAGTAGTGAGATGGAGAGTAGAATGCGTAAAAATTATTCGCTGTAAAATAATTTCTTTTTTATTTTCAGTTTATCACTTTGTATACATTTCTTTGTTATATTTATAACATCTTCACTCGCATTTCTTCATTAATGTGTTTCCTCTCTATTTCCAACATGAAATCAATCTAGAATCCAAAAAAACGAAATATCTATCAAACAGACGTTAATAAATCAACCTAAAAGTTGGAAATGTTTATCAAACAAGTCTTAATAAATATAATTCAAGAAAAGAAGATGGAAACGGTTTTAGCATTAGAATCAAGAATAAAAATATTTTATAATTGGGAGGTGTGTGCTCGTTATAAAGTAATTTTAAAATAACTGGAAACGTTTTTAGTGAAAACTATCTTTTAAATCAACCATTAGTAAAAACTAGAGTAAATTATGAAAGGGCAATTGAAATGCTATATTTGATGCTTCTTTCAAAATGCACTAGCAGTACTTTCGGTTATTTTAAAAGCACTTCTAAACAAACTCCATATATATTGTGAACTATAATCTGCGCTCCAAAAAGTCACGGATAAGGTTTTCGTCAATTAAATGACAAATTTTCTAACCATTGATAATGTCAAGTGCACGATGACTATTTTGAAGTCTGACGTCTCCATTTTGTATTGTTATTTGTTTTGGGTCGACAGATAAAACATTATAGCAGAGGAAAGTTGTTTTTGGTGTTTTCTCGAAAAGCTCCTTAGACCTGGGGGCGATAATTACGACGGAAGGACTGAAATTGCGTAGTGAGTTGGTGGCGTCTTGGATCCTCACGTGCTCACCTTCTTCCTCTTCCGATTCGATTGGATGAAACTTCTGCAGCAACAGCGACTGCGCCTACTCAGTCTATTTAACCAGTAAATCCCCCGTTACACAAAACACCAATCCCATAATTCCCACCCACCCTTTCAGCTGAAAATCTGACAGTGGAAGAGGAAGCCATGGCCACCCAACAACCCATCTCAAAGAAGACGGCTTGCGTCGTCGGCGGAACCGGGTTCGTGGCGTCTCTGCTCGTCAAGCTGCTGCTCCAGAAGGGCTACGCCGTCAGAACCACCGTCAGAGACCCTGGTCAGACTCCCTCTTCTCTTTTTAGTTTTCCCAATTTATTTAATTTATCTAATTTTTTTAACCAGAGGCTTTGGCCCCACTTTCAGTCCTCCTGACTAGGCTGTTTCTGTCGTTGTAGTAGGACTCTCTTTCTTCCAAATTACCTTTTATTCAAGGGAACTTTAACGAAAAACTTCCAATACTGTTGGAATACAAAAGGCCTTCTTAATTTTGTAGGTTATCAGTAAATTTTGAGAAAACTTATCAGTTAAATTCTTGTTTTACTGTGCTGGCATGAATTGGTTTTCAATTTTTGATACATTTGGGTACAGACAACCACAAGAAGGTCTCCCACCTCACAGCACTACAAGAGTTGGGTGAGCTAGAGATTTTAGCAGGAGATCTAACTGATGAAGGGAGCTTCGATGCCCCAATAGCAGGCTGTGATCTTGTTTTCCATGTTGCAACCCCTGTCAACTTTGCCTCACAGGACCCGGAGGTCCGGATTTTGTGAGAATTTCTTGATGAAATGTTGCATTCTATATAGTTGAGGACAGTGGTAATACTAACATTGTCAATTAACAGAATGATATGATCAAACCAGCAATTCAAGGGGTACTAAATGTTCTGAAGTCGTGCGTGAAAGCCAAAACAGTTAAGCGCGTTGTTTTGACATCATCAGCTGCTACAGTTTCGATCAATACACTTGACGGAACAGGTTTGGTCGTGGATGAAAAGGATTGGAGTGATTTGGAGTTCTTGACTAATGTAAAGCCACCCACTTGGGTATGTCACCAAATCCTTTGTCTTTAAATAGGCCTAGTGTCTAGAAATTCGCCGAATGAATTGATCAAACAAGAACGTTTTCTCAAATTTGCAGGGGTACCCTGCCTCCAAGACACTAGCTGAGAAGACAGCTTGGAAATTTGCCGAAGAAAACAACATTGATCTAGTCACTGTGATCCCTTCTCTTATGGCCGGTCCTTCTCTCACTCCAGACGTTCCCAGCAGTATCGGCCTTGCCATGGCTTTAATCACAGGTTTGAAACCAGAAGCTAGAACAATGAACTACTTTGCACTATATCTCCTATAGGCATGGTGTTCTGATGGTTTCTTTTAATGTTTTACAGGAGATAATTTCCTCATAAATATGGCCCTGAAAGGTATGCAAATGCTATCAGGTTCGATATCCATTACACATGTGGAGGATGTCTGCCGAGCTCATATATTTTTGGCTGAGAAAGAATCTGCATCTGGTCGGTACATTTGCTGTGCTGCCAACACCGGTGTTCCTGAGCTTGCTAAGTTCCTGAACAAAAGATACCCCCAATACAAAGTCCCTACTGAGTAAGCCCGTAATCCTAGTATTCGAAAACCTAGATTTCTAAATTCCTGTTTTTGATGATGAGTAGTAATGTAGTATGTTTAGATTTATCTACACCGAGTTTTTTTGTTCTATAGTTTTAAGTTCTAGTACTTCGACATTGCGTTCCCTTTTAATAGTCACCCTCAAATGTTTCTACCAAGAAAATTCTGATTAAGGTTTGGAACTTAAGTTGGCAAGTTGCATTGATTGTTGGAGTACAATTCAAAGGGTTTAGACTTGAACTCCAGCTCAAGTAGCTCTTGTACAATTTCGGATGGTTTTTTTCATTCTCCGTTGCAATTGCAGGTTTGGAGATTTTCCGTCCAAGGCCAAATTGATCATCTCTTCGGAGAAGCTTATCAAGGAGGGGTTCGATTTTAAGTATGGCATTGAAGAAATATATGACCAAACTGTGGAGTACTTCAAGGCCAAGGGGTTGCTGCAGAACTAGAAAAACTGAGTCTCACTGGCTCATGATCCTCCTGTTATATGGATCATAAAATGTGTGTAATCCGCGCGTATCTAGCTAGCTAGCTAGCTTTCTATTGTCTGGCTTACGCTTACCATAGGTTCTTTGTTCTCTTGTTAAAAAGCATCTTAATTTGCTGAGTTTGGCAAATAGTAATAAAATCGAGCAGCGACAACAAAGTAACAGCGGCTTCTTGTTGCTTTCTGATGAGAATGAGATGGTTGCTTTTCTGCTGAACCACAAGAATGGTATACAATTATCATCTCTGACCGTCGAGATAATGATGTATCAAATACATGTGGTTCCCTTTATACGGCAAACTTGTGTTTTCCTTTTTCAATCCTGCACTATGGAAAAGGTGCTCCCACTGAGTAATTACGACATGTTTACTTATGTGGAACGATAAAGTTAATCTACAGAATTGTACTCTGAAAAGAAAAGAAAATCTCAAAGTAATTAACAACGAAAATTAACATCACAAAGTAAGCGGATTGAAAGCGAAAACAAAATAAAAGACGAAGAAGAATAAGCATGAACAAGTTCGATGTGCAATTCCAAGACTTGAGGTTAAGAGTTTGGTAACAACTTGTCCCCCTCAACGTTCAATCAAAACATCTTCATTCTCCAGCAGATCTATTTCAATGAAAGTTTCTTCCGTTGCAGGAGTTGAGCAATGCGTGTAGTTCCCCGTGTTATGCATGGTCGTCAGAATCAACGATAATGTCTGTACAATGTCCCTCATCGAAGGCCGGTTCCTGGAGACACTACTCACGCATTTGTACGCAAGATCAGAAACGTTAGAGAGTTGTTCTGCGTTGAATTTTCCGTCAAGGCGGGGATCCACAATCTCTTGCCACCGCAGTTTATCCTCCGTGTCGATAGCAGCCTAGAAATCGGCATGAATAGTCATACAATGCGAATCTTATATCGTTACTTATAGTTTTTGAAAAGGAGAGAGAATTCTTACAAGTTCCACATATTCCATGAGACCCTGCTGCGGATTCCTGCCTGTAATAAGTTCAAAGAGCAGCACTCCAAAACTATAAACATCGCATTTCTTCGTATACATCTTTGTCAACACATACTCAGGATCGACATATCCCAATGTCCCCCTGATATTTGACGAACGAGTTTCATTCTTTTCTTGTCTTGAAAGCCCGAAATCAGCAACCTGTTTAATTGTTAAGAGTAATTAACCTCATCGGCACACTTCCAAAAACAGGAGAGATTTCAGAAACCAAAAACGTTATGCGCGAGTCACATACCCTAGCCCTCATCAATCGATCCAGCAGTATGTTCGAAGACTTGATGTCGCGATGCACAACGGGAGGAACGGCCTGTAATAAGAAGGTGAATGGAGATGGATAAGTACTTCAGTAGGCAGTTCCAAATCAGTTGTGTTCACTTGCAGGAAACTGATATGAAAAGCAAACCCCATAATGCAGGTATTCCAATCCCCTTGCAATGTCAAGAGCTATGTCAACTCTCAAATCCCAGCTCAATGGCTTCCGATTCTCATCTGCATTTCCAAACAGATGAATCTTAAACTGAATTCCCTCAGTGAGGAACAAAACGAAAATATTATCGAGATATGAACAAATAGAGCCGGTTACGAACTTTTAATTAAAATTATAACTTGAAGGCGAAGGATCGATACTAAACCAAATGAGCACTAAACTCTGGTTTATGTACAGTTATTGCATGTTTAGTGTCCCATCAGTTTTTATTTTCTATTTGCGGTTATTAGTAATCGGCTATACTTGCACATATTTCTTGAAATTATTCAAGAGACTTTAAACGATCAAAGATGTGTCTATTCGTGTTAGGAAATCAAATAAACCGGGCGTTGCGGGATGAAAAATCTAGGGTTTTGTGAGAGTTGTTACCATGCAAATGAGAAAACAGACTGCCGTTGCTCATGTACTTATAAAGAAGCATATGTTGCTCAACTTCTGCAATATATCCGACCAAGTTGACAAGATTCTTGTGGTGTAGTCTTCCAAGTAACAGAACCTGAACGCACATATATGCACTTGCGTAATGAATGTTAGAAAATTTTATAATGCAATTAATCGAAATATGGATACGCCGATATATTTGACTGCTAGATTTACATAGTTGGATTTTAACGTCTTAATATAGCCATTCAAACACCGATGCATCTTACACCGACGCATCCCCATCAATGCATCCCATCAATATCTTTGTGTTATGAATTTATGAATTTACCTCAGTCAGAAACTCGCTCTGGCCTTGGGTGGAATTTGAAGCAAGAACTTTGACGGCGAAAGTGTCACCAGTGCTCATTTGGGCTTTGTAAACCGGTCCAAAAGCTCCTTGCCCAATCGTTGTTGTGAAGTTATAAGTTGCCTCCTGTATATCTCTGCCAAAACAAACAAACAAGTCCGATAAATAATTTTCCACAAATAAAAGGTGAATTGCAAGATTGGCTTTTGAATTTATACTCTGTTTCATTTTGGTTTTTTGATTCAACGCTTACTTGTTAGGCATGGAAGAAAAAAAAAAGTCGGAAATCATAGAAATAAGCAATCGGCGAAGGATGAAAATATAGAACAACAAGGGGAGGGGAGTGTAATCGGTCCAGCTCATGGTTTAGAGCCACTAATTATTTCGGTCTAATTATGTTTTTCTCTACTTGTAAGTATGTTCGAATCTCATAGATGACGAGTACAATACCAAATTATTATATCATATTTTTCTTGTATTTGTACCTGTTGAATAATGTCCATCAAATTCTATGGTTTATAATTGCCTCACATAGAGATATTTTGAATGCAAACACTTATACTGATTGAGATTGTTATTAATCAAGACGTAGCAAATTGGCTACCATGCGTTCGTCTGGAGAGATTTTTCAATGTGATCAGAATATGGGGTGGTACATTACGTCTCACCCTTGTTCCGGTCACTTGGAAAAATTTATCGATCCTTGCGGTGCAGTAAGGCACCACCCCGTTGTGCCAGTAGCCATTTCCGACATGTCAACTTAGTATTGAGACACGTGACGCACTTGAAGCGTACTCGTAAAATAAATTATAAAAAAAAAACCTTAATTGAAGGACCAAAGTGAAACATGCGCGCAAATTCAGGGCCCACTTCTGTAAATAACCAGACATACAAAAATTCAGAATACATACAGAATATATGTGTTTACATACATACCTAAAAGAATACTTGGGAATACCGCAAGCGGACACGAGGCTCTTCCGCCGGAGTCCCTCCAGCCACATGGGCATGTTGTTCCACTCTGAATTTCTGGGGGAGTCCTGCCCGAACTTCGAGGGCTCGGAGACGGTGATGGTGCTGCTGGAGGAGTCAGCGCCACCGTTACTCACTCCTTTGCCTGCGACTGCCGCTGCCGCGGTCTCTCTCTGGGCCAAAATGGACTTCTGTGATTGTATCCGCCTACACCTCCTCCGACGGATTCTGGCGCAGCAGAGCGCCACCATTCCCACCAACAATCCCAATGCGAACCCCGTCGCAATGCCGATCACCAAATCCCACGTGATCGACTTCGACTCCATTGTTTGATCAAACGGCCCGCAAAACCACGGCGTGCCGGTGGGTGAGTGAGTGGTTGGAGTACGAAGGCGAAAGCTCAGCAAGTTTTTTATTTTTTGA
>JAOTRO020191065.1:0-10573 GCA_028566515.2 Pyracantha coccinea | reverse complement strand
TTTTAATTTCATCTTTAAAAAAAAATCCAGCTGGGCCCAACTGAATGGGATGGTTGGCTGGCTAAGAATGGCCAGCCCGCTAGCCATATGGCTAGATTTTGGCTCAGTGGGTCCTAAGGTTTTTTGGCCCAGACCTCAATCGAAGATGGGTTATGTGTCAAAAAGAGCTATCATTTGGCCTATGCCCTTATGGCCGGCCCGATTGGAGATGGCCTCATGCTCTAGGTCAAAGAACTACTTTGCATTATTGCAACTTACGAGTCCTTACTTGACATATATGTTTAAAATTTCTCTTGATTGTTGTTCAGTGTACTCAATATCCTTTCGAGCACCTATGTGTTTGTCTTAATGTCTAACACGTAATGATTTGATACTAGTCATACTCCAACTTGAGTTAACATAACACATACTAACCTTAACGGATTGTCAATGCCTAATTGACAATCTTATGGCTAGGAACGTTTTACGAATGAACATAAGAGAAAGATCTCGTTAATCTAACTTACTTAGATCACTTATCTTTTAGGTTGAATACATTTCTCGGATTTTGTTATGGCTTAAATACATTTCTCAATTATTATAAATTACAAACTGTGTCAACTTTATTATCTTCAAGCTGCCGCATGAATTATTTTAATTTATGCAGGAAGCTCTTCAATCCACAACCGCCCCATCAGAAGCATTTCAACAAAACCGATGCCAACAATTCATAGCCGCTAGAAGAACAACATAGGATCCCAACGGAGGAAAGCGTTGCCTAGGACTTGTTCCCTAATCGGGATGCTTTGGGCCTAGTTTTTGGAAACTCATAGCAAGGGGAACGAAAGATTCATCTAATTCTTTAAACAAGTCAAACAAGGCCATCTAACAAAAAAAGCCTAACAACTTATTATTGAAATGACTAATTTATCTCTAATATATTTAATTGCTTATTCATGAGGTCTTCATTAATCAATGGCAATTTTGGAATTTTCAAACTATTATTAGGATGACTAATTTGGCCCTAATATATTTAGTTGCTTCTTGTTGAGATTTTTATCAACAAGGGACCTTTCGGGGGTTTTCAACCATTTTGTCTTTTTTCTGGGTAGAACGATATTTTACACTAAGAAGAGGCGGAGTTTGGCGAAACTACACAATGAACAATTTAATTTGGTATCAAATTTGCCATATACGAGATTCGAACCTAATACTTCTCACTTACTAGTAAAGATGAATACTACCAGACCGTTGTAGTGAGTGACAACCATTTTGCCTTTTTAAAGAGTTCTAAATTCCTCTTTCAGTTCATAGGACAAAATAAAAAAATGTGTCAGGTGAGTAACTTTCATGGAATGACTTCACGATATGTTAGTGATATATCAACCCATTAAGATGTTAATGAGTTGCCATTAATAATAGAAAATTTTCAGCCCATGACGTAGTGACATAATATAAAATTGAGATCGGTAATAGTGATGATAGTAGAAGATAAAATTAAGCTAAATAGATTTTAACGAGTATTCATTAAAAACTTTATTGGTTAATTTGTCACATGAGAGAATGTCATAGGCTCAAAATTGTTGTCATTGTTACCGCATGAGACAAATGGATGAAAGGGCCAGCCGTCCGACCAAAAACAAAAGAAGACGGCGCCAATTTCAATCCTAAGATAAGGTTCTTGCGTTCTCTATTTCCCTCTTCTAATCCTCTCTCGCGCAATTTTGTGGCTCTCAATCTCCTTCCTAGATATACCACCCACACCCTTGTGTCCTGAAGAGAGGAGAGAGGGGTAGAGAGAAACAAAGCCATTCTGATAAACCCTAAACCATGACTACTCTGCAAGCTTCGCTCCTTCTCAGCCTTTCACTCTCCCCAACACCTTCTTCTAAATTCAAACGTTTTCAGCTCTCCCGCTCCTCCGCCTCTTTTACTTGGACCCCTAATCTTTATCAAGCTGCGCCTCCAAGTTGTCAAAGTTTCGGATTTATCCATCGTACTTTATCGATTTCTTGCACATTGCACCCTGACAATGCCAGTACGAATCAAGAATCGGACTTGGCGGTAAGTTCTGAAGTCGAAGAATCGAGTTTTAATGAATTTAGTGGGGGGAGTAGCTTGGTATCCAATGTGGGTAAGCCGGAAACTGAGGAATTTGGCGGAGAAAGGTTGGATTTTGAGGTGGAGAGTACGTCTGGGGAAATGGGTATGGAGAATGGGGACGGAAAGAGTGAGAAGGTGGCGGAAACGGAGGGAAAGAGTCGAAATTTGGTTGGGCAGAAGAATGGAAATGGGATGCCATTGGTGGTGTTCTTGATGGGGTTGTGGGCAACTGCAAGAAGTGGGTTCTCGAAGATGTTGGCTTCCGATTGGTTCAGTCGGTGGCCATTTTCGCAGCAGGAAAAGCGGTTGGAGCGTTTGATTGCAGAGGCTGATGCCAATCCTAAGGACGCTGTAAAGCAGAGTGCTTTGCTGGCTGAGCTCAACAAGCACAGGTTAAGCCGTAGAGCATAATAATTATACTTTGTGTTATAATTTCTATTAACTCGTGAAAGATAACTTTTCCATTTTCTAAAGTTTATAATGTTATGTTGCTGTTCGTATATAATGGGATAACCAATTCAAGTGAACCATACGACTGTATTAGTCTCAGTCAAAGGTGGAAGGAAACCCATTTGCTATGGAAAGATTTCAACTGTTTAAATAATCTCATTACACTACGAAAGGTAGTTTGGTGTTCCAAGAGCTGTGCGGTTATGTCCTTTCTTTGTTTGGTGTTCCTTTGATAGTTTCATATTTTTTGTTGAGTGGCTATGCTCATGGAGTGGAGGTTTTGTGAAGAGGAATAATAGGGCTGTTGGAAGTCTTGAAGGATTATCCTCTTGGGTACTTTTTGTGCTCTCATTGGTTGGAAAGCAGTAGGCGTAATTTTTGGAGTGGAAGTTTCTGACTGGGAGTTAACTTAGTAGACTTAATCAGTGTTTTGAATTTGTTCTTTCTTTAGGCATGCAATTTTTGAATTTGTTCTTTATTCATGTTTAATGATTGATAGGAAACTTGGTAAAGGAAAAGAGAATGACGTAAGTTCTTAACTAATTACTAAAGAGGCTTCAATTTGATTTAACTTTTCATTCATATCTCTGGAGATTAAAATATAAAATTTTTTTCTTTGTTGAATTAATAGGATAGATTTTCAATTTTTGGCAATCCAAAGATGATTTCACGTTTATACACTTTAGTTACCATTTACTTAATTCTACTTCCGTGTCATGTTTGATTCTATCAAAATAGATTTGGTTTCATATTTCAATATATATATGAAAAACTTATGCATAATATGTAATTTTTCATCTTCCTTGGAGGACTAACACACGAGCAATTGGTTTGATTTATTTGTTAGCCAACCTTTGGGTATTCTCCCCCCTGCGTAGCACTGGTCAATTTAATTAATCTTTTGGTATTTTTCTTTCAGTCCTCAGTCTGTCATCAAGCGCTTTGAACAAAGGGATCATAGTGTGGACAGTAAAGGAGTTGCTGAGTATCTTCGAGCTCTTGTGGTCACTGATGCTATTTCTGATTATCTTCCAGACGACGAATCCGGAAAGCCTGCTAGCCTTCCTTTATTGGTAATCATGTTGCCCTGCATTATTTTTTTTTGTAGCTCTTCCTTGTCCCCTCTTAAAAGAAAAAAAACTCTTCTTTATTGTTTTTATCTACTATAATATCACATCCTTTATCTTCCTGTTTTGGGTTCTTAGTTCTTACATACCGATCCTTCAGTGTCACTTCCTTTTAATAAAAGTCCAAGTTATATGAATGAACCACTAATATGCTAAAGGAGAAACGAAAAGAGGCACTAAGGCCTTTCACAGTAGTTTAAGTGAGTGTGATAACTATATATAGGAATCAGGCAGCCTGAGTTTATACTTTTAACACTACTGCTACACTAGTGCAAGTTCAATAACTGTAAGAGTCATATTCTATTTTTATAAAATTAGATTTTGCATAATTATAAGTATCACACACATGAGTTTAATATAATGATCATGAGTTCAATACATTGTTACCACACTCAAATTTTTTGGCCAACTATAGGCGGTGATTCCTATATGAGTTCAATATATTGGTATCACACTCACTTTTTTTGTCTTACTGTGAATGGCCTTAGCCTATGAAATTAATTCGGATCAAAATACGTAATGGGTAAATAAATGACCTGATGGTTATGTAGTTGTAGATCCATATATTATAGTAGGCTACCTAAGAGTGTATAGTCTAGTGGTCTGGCCCTTGGTTTGCTCCCAAGTGGTCTGGGGTTCGACTCTCTCCCATGGTACCCACCTAGCAAATGCTAGAGTTTCTTGCTCCCCAAATGTTGTGGGGTCTAGCGGGGGGCCTAGTGATTAATCGGGTCAAAGACTCGGAGGCACTAGTTTCAAAATAAATAAATATATATATTAGAGTAGGCTTGAAAAGATTGGAAAATGGGTCAAAGCATATATAAGCTCATTACATTAATGTGGAAGTAGGATTGTTATTTTAACCCCAGGAGCTTCCCATGGACACTTGCTATTCATACGGTGGTCCATGCATTCAGATTCTACATGAGATGAGTGTGTGTTGCCAAAATAAAGCACTTCATAAACTCAGTCATTGTAAAAGAATGATATGTACAGTAACTTGTCTGTACATTTTAGTTGGAATGTTACCAAGACAAGATTGTAATGGTTCTATGTCACTTCCTGCACAATAGATAGAATTAGAAGCTCTTGATGCACCGATATTATGACTGGAAGACTGATTCTTTAATCACAGTAGGAACAGATTCCAAATGATAAGCATCGGAAATTAGAGAGGTTAAAGCAATACAATCAATGCAGAGTAGGTCCACACAACAAGCATCTTCTTCTTGTTTTCAAGAAATAGTTAGATATCTTTATTGAACCTCAGTAGAGACATTTAGCCAAAACAGAATGAAACTTTTTGTTAACTACGTAATGTCAATTGTTAATAGATCTGTTAGTTGGTTTTCTGTTCTTTGTTTTTGTTGTGGTGTTTGGGCTGGTCTGCTGGACTACCCTATCCGTTTGCCTTTTTCTTTCTCCTAATAAAATTCTCTCTTTATCAATTTTTTTTATTAGAATTGTACTCATATTTCCTACTGTACTCAAGTAACCTCAGGGAAAAAAGCTCCCCACACCTTTCTATTACTGTTAACTGTGCTCTTGCAACATTTAATTTCTTCCAAATTTTTATTTTTATTTTTGTGGCATATTTCCCTTGGTTCGGTACTTTCATTCTCTGGACATGCCTTTATCTTCTTTTTGTGTCCCCTGTGATATAGTAGTTTTATTTGAATGAGTGAGTATATATGCAGCTGCAAGAGCTGAAGCAGCGTGCATCAGGCAACATGGACGATCCCTTTCTGAGCCCTGGCATAAATGAGAAGCAGCCATTGCATGTGGTGATGGTAAGTTTCAGTTCGAACTGTAATCTTGGTGCAGACAAAGGTTGTCAGCGTTGTTTTCTTTTGTACTGGTTTGTATTGTTTTGATTTTCATTGCATACTCTCTCTCTCTCTCTCTCTCTCTCTCTCTCTCTCTCTCTCCCCCTCTCCCTCTCCCTCTCCTTCTCCCTCTCTCTCCCCGCCCCCTTACTTTTCTTTTAATCCTTATTCCTGAATCCTAATACACATCTCATTTATTAGGTTGAACCTAAAGTGTCAAATAAATCTCGTTTTGCACAAGAGATTATATCAACTATCTTGTTCACAGTTGCTGTTGGATTAGTGTGGTATGACCATTTCATTTTCGTAGTCTCTCTCCCTCTCGGTGTATTTACTGGTTGCTTGCATTTAATCTCAAGTGTTCATGCTCTTTAATGTGGAACTTGGTAAGGTTCGTGGGTGCTGCTGCTCTTCAAAAGTACATAGGGAGCTTGGGTGGGATAGGTACGTCCGGTGTTGGCTCAAGTTCTTCCTATGCCCCAAAAGAGTTGAATAAAGAAGTGACTCCCGAGAAGGTAGATGCTTAATGTTCTGCAATCAGATTATTGATAGTATCTAAGACTTTCTACAATTAGTTTCTCTCTTTCTCTCTCTCTCTCTCTCTCTCTCTCTCTCCCCCTTCTCTTCTCTTTTGGTTCTATGAATCAGGAATTAATGTTGTAATATATGCTGATCGCTTAAAGTCTGCAAAGAAAATTTTACATAGAATTTAGTAAAGAGAAGCTAACCTTTTAAATGGGATAATTAGTCTCATGTTTTGCTGCAAGTTGTGTGCTATTTAGTAACTAGATTGGTACTTATCCAGACAAAAATGAATGCTCAAATTGTTACATATCATGATTTTGTAGTTAAAAATTTGGTAGTCTATGCATTAATTACGGTTTTCTTCTTGGTTTGGAGGGGTCTATGAATTAGTCATGGAGTTCAAACTGGTTGACAAACCATTTTCATTGTTTTCTTGCAGAATGTTAAAACCTTTAAAGATGTAAAAGGTTGTGATGATGCAAAGAAGGAGCTTGAAGAGGTTGTGGAGTACCTGAAGAACCCAACTAAGTTTACTCGCCTTGGGGGCAAGTTACCTAAGGTTTGTGTTAGATTTTGGATTGTATGTTTCATTCTTCTCGGTAGATATACTTTTATATTCTTTGCGACTCAAAAGCTGCAAGGAGAATCTTCTTTCCTTAGAATACTGTATTACATTAGTATTTGTCCCTCCAACACACACACATACTTTTTTTTCTTCATGTTTTAACTAAAATCACATACTTTGTTGTTGTTGTTGTTGTTGTATTCTAATTTTGCATGTGTCCTTGATGAACTATTGATTGGTTTAACATCCGAAGTCTTATTCAGGCCCTTCATGCTTTAAATGAAAGTTTCATTGATGTCAATATTTCCACTGATATATCTGTGAATTTCGACCCACATATATTTCATTGACAATTTAATCGGGATTATGTATGAGCGTTTTGTATTTATTTATTCATTTTTTGCTTGATATAACATACGGGTCTAAGATATACTTAAATTGCAGGGAATTCTTTTGACAGGAGCACCAGGAACTGGAAAGACTTTACTTGCTAAGGTAAGTTGATTTATTGTCCTCAATTTTCTTGAAAACTTATGGTTGGAGTTATCAAATGTTATATTTGATCTCAGTAACGCTTTTTGACACTGTTATAAATTAATATGCTCCTTAGAATTCATATCCAAACTTCTCCTGCTGCCAAATGACAAGCATTTTGTTAAGATGTTTTAAATTTGGTTTTAATGTAACACATGTTAACACCAGAATAAAGCTTCTAGAGTCCCTTATCGACCGCAGATGAAAACAGGGGACTCTCCTCAACTATAAAAGGAGATCTTTCTCCCACAATTTACCCCGAATGATCTTATTCTACTTAATCCATTATTAGAACTCACTAAATGATGATGATGTCTAAACCCTTGTTTCATGTAAATTCTACATAATGGGAGCTCCTCTATCCTGGTGGACATAGCCTAACTTAGGGTGAACCAGATGCATCTTGTGTTTGCTTCCCTTATCTCTTATCTCTTTACATACTATCCTCAATAGTTGACTGAAGCAACCTAGCAAGCGTCATATCTTGACACTTTACGCTGTTCCAAAGTCAACTCGGTTTTGTGCTATCTTAAATGTTTATTACGATAGTTTATTTTTCTTGTAATGTTCAAATTTAGTTATGTATAATCTGATTTATGTTGGACCTTGAAGGCTATTGCTGGAGAAGCTGGTGTACCATTTTTCTATAGAGCAGGATCTGAATTTGAAGAAATGTAAGTCATCTTTGACTTTTTTTTTTCATAAAAAAATGTCAACCTTAAGTGTGTTTTTTTTAAGCTTTATGGTTTCCCATATTTCTTTTTTGGTGACTCCGACAGTTTTTCTCTGCTTGGGTTATAGGATGCACTAAAAAGTGTAAGAAACAATTTTCTTTTATTTATATAAGTAGGTTTGCTTACTATTAAGCTAGATTCTGCTGCGAATAATTTGAAGTACTGGTGAAATAATTTATACTATTTATTGGAGATGGTTAAAATCAATTATCCTATGCAGTACAACTCATATGTTCATCATAAGTTACATTCTGTCATCTATCTCAGGTTTTTTAAAAACATAATTTCCTTGTAACATTTCTCACCAATGAAATACCATTTATCTTATAAATGTTTTATATATTTATTTTTAAAATTTCATCTCTGTAAACCTTTTCCTGCACTGTTTGTTATCTAACCCATTATTATGTGGTCAGTACCTGAAAATTGAATTGTAGCCCTTGCTCATTATTTAAATTGTTCAGTACTTTTTTTAAGTATTTTTTTTTTCTTTCCTTAGTTGTCTTGTGTGAACTGATATTGCTTTGATATGGGAATTCCTTAATATTACCATGTCCATAGTGATCTCATGTTATTTGAATGACAGGTTTGTTGGAGTTGGTGCTCGCCGTGTAAGGTCCTTATTCCAAGCAGCCAAAAAAAAGGTTTGTGGTTGATGAGGCATTCTTTAGTGAAAATTTGGCATGCATGGAAAACTTTTTTTTTATTAGAATATGGATTGGAATTGATTAATTAAGAAAATAAGACTTTTAACTGAGGCAACTAGTCATCATGAAAGAACCGCAATAAAAAAGATGAAATAATTTGGCATGCACATACATAAAATAGAGACAAAATGATCACAACTGTGCCCATATGGTATTCACTGTGTAAAGCGGGACAGGTTAGGGAAAGAAACTATGAGAGATTAAGAGAAGAGATTACAGAGATGGAGTTACAAGCACTTAGAAAAGGATCTTAGTATGGTAGGTAAGGCTTCTAGAGGTGGGATGATGAGAAATGAGAATCACATAGTGAAATAAATGGATAAGTTATTCCACGAAATTCGACTGACAACAATGTTCTTGATTCTCGACACAGTTGTTGCAAGGGCCCGTAAAGGAGAGAAGAGGAACCAATCCAGCCTCAGCCTCCATAATGAAACCATAAAATATTCGCATGCTCCTCGTCATTTAAACCCCCATTTCGCTCACACAATAGTCTTCATTTTGTTTTCATAGGGTAATAGCATTCCCCATAATTTGTTATTATTATTTTCTAAAATTGTGCACGCTGCCATACAAATGATTTGTTATGTTCTTTGCACGTGTATCTTATTATTTATTGTAAGATTTCAAAATGTCACAGGCTCCTTGCATCATCTTTATTGATGAAATAGATGCTGTTGGGTCCACTAGGAAACAATGGGAAGGGCATACGAAGAAAACACTGCATCAACTACTTGTAGAAATGGATGGTTTTGAGCAGAATGAGGTATATTAAAGCACTGTCAAGCATAGTTCAAAGTTTAATAAATGAAGTCTTTCTAGTTTATATAGTTTAAAGGTAGTTACACCTTTATCTGCAGATTTATTGTTTTGGGTTTCTCTAGGTGACAAGATTAATGTATAAGGTGTCATAAAATGTCTTAGAGTTGCTAAGTGTATTAGCGTGGATATGTCAGAGTTCCCAAGCATATTAATGTGGATCTTTCCTGTTTCTTACCAATTAGCCTAGAAAAGGTTGTAAGCTTATAAATTTTGAATTAGTAAACCAAGGTCTGTTATTTCCTGCTTGTTTGTGCGGCATCAGTTGACTTGGAGTGATTCCAAGGCACCTTTGGTGTGGTCGGTGTGATGCCGGAATTTTTCTAATTTCTGTATGGAATTATTTTGATACACCTTTGGTGATGCCAAAGGCTGGAGTGAGTCTGAACCTATATTTCTTCCCATCTCTTGTTAATGTCCTACATCAGCCATTACCTGTATTGATGGTTTCATATTTGATATATCTAAATTGTTATAATTTGTGAAGGGAATAATTCTGATGGCTGCAACAAACTTGCCTGATATTCTTGATCCAGCATTGACAAGGCCTGGTAGATTTGATAGGCATGTAAGTTATTTATATTATCTATTGATTACACTATTTTATTTTTGTGATTTCATTTCATTTTATAAGCATCAATTCATTACACTATCTTTTATCTTGGGAAATGGTTGTGGAGATTCCAAGTGCAGATGAAAGCCTTTTGTTATGTTGGCATTATAGTACTTAGATCATTGAGGGATAGCTCTTTCTTTGAGAATTTTCTGAATTTGAATATACCTGTTGTTTATTGTTTGTGGTATTCTTTGCTGGTTTTCTTTTTGTAATTAAGGTTGGTGATGCAGTTTGGTTTCCTGTTTTAGAGCATCCTAGATCTCTGCTCCGGTAAACATGTTGTCCATTATTTCTACTATGTCCTTTAAATTTGTAGAAACTGAAGCCACAAAGATTAGTGAGCAACAAAACTTTCTTCTAGCAACGATCAAGGTCTCCTTGCTAATTTCTGTTGAGAATATCGCTTTTAAAAATGGGAAAAATAGAACAAACTACGGAAATCGAAAAACAAATAACCAAGATAAATAACACCAAGAATTTACGTGGTTCGGCAATATGTGCCTACGTCCATGGGACAACAACAACAATCTTTCACTATATCAATAATGAGTACAACCAATAATCTTGTCAAATCTCTAGAACTAGGAC
>JAOTRO020191043.1:0-10573 GCA_028566515.2 Pyracantha coccinea | reverse complement strand
AAGAAGTTGTTTTGTCTCCTGGGCATGCACTTTCTTTTATTGCTGCTGGAGAAGGTACTTGCAGGGATGACATATTTGGCTTTTCTGTTTCTCCCAGTTTTATTAGGTTAAAAATGATTTATTGACTGCATTTTGAACCGATGCATGGCAATGGCAGAGCATTGTCATGTTGGATCAAACAATTTTAATCTGTTTAGCAGTCGAAGTCACACCATATTTACACTGGTAAACCTTCTTCATAACATACTTCCCTGATTTTGTTAAGTTTTTGTATACTCGATCTGTATTTAATGTTTTATCTTTAAATAATGTTGAGGGGCCAAATTCTGAACACATTGAGACATGCATCAATTAAACATAGCAACAGTTTTAAGTCAATTTTAAAATGCAGAGTTATGTTGTTACTTGTTTGAGTCTTGGATACTCCTTATGGAACGTAGCACAATTATTTTTCGAGTTCATTTGTCAATACAATATTTGCCTTGGGGAGGTACAAAGCTTTCAGATAAATTTGTAAATATTTCGACTGTTGTATTTCTTATTTCCTACTTTTCTCTGTAAAATTTCTTCGTGTCAGTATTTTTCTGTTTCTTTATATAAGCACATGACATTGTGACTTTTGTGAAACATTCGTGCTAATCATATTTAATTCACCGGATGCATTTGCAGATGATAGAAAGCAGTGCCCATGGTGATGAGTATGACGGAGTGATCTTCTCTCAACTTGTATGGTTCAAACGGATTGTCATCCCAAATATTAGATTTTTAGTTTCATACATGTTTTTTTAATCTTATTATTTGTTTGTTTGTTTTCTTTAGAATTTAATTGATCTAGCTGGATCTGAGAGCTCGAAAACCGAAACAACTGGACTAAGAAGAAAGGAAGGATCATACATAAACAAGAGTCTTCTAACTCTTGGAACTGTAAGTGCCTTACAATTTGATTAAATAACGTTAACTGCATAATTTGTGTTATCTATGGTCCTAAGGCTAAGTAAAGCCTTAATGCACACTGTTCTAGCCACATGAAAGAATGTATATGGTGACAATTTTTTCTGCAACATGATGCTGATGCACTTTTCACTTTTCACTTTTAGTTGAGGAACTTCATAAATGATCAAGTTTTACTGTTTAGAAAACAAAGTGGCCATTATTTTTATAAATCATGATCTGGTTTCTAATGAACAGAAAAGCAATATGATATTTAATTCATAACTTGATGTTATGGTTGCAATGAAGGTAATCGGAAAGCTGAGTGAGGGAAAGGCATCCCATGTACCATATCGAGATTCTAAGCTTACCCGTCTTTTACAATCTTCGCTAAGTGGGCATGGACATGTTTCGGTGAGTTCCAATACTACAATTGTTAGCCCATGTGCTTTGAAATTTGCTTTTCGAATCAATTATTCTGAAAAAATTATGCAGTTAAAAGTTACAACTATCATAACTTTGCTTTTCATATTCATTTATTTATTTTGCTTTTTTTTTTCCTTGCGCATGTTTCCCAGCTTATTTGCACAGTGACTCCTGCATCAAGTAGCATGGAGGAAACTCATAATACATTGAAATTTGCAAGCAGGGCAAAGCGGGTAGAAATCTATGCATCACGTAATAAGGTGTGCAACGACTCATTGCATGAATACAGTTTTAAGTCAATACTCAACATTAAACACTTAAGGCTCACTATTCTGCCCTTTGGCTTTTCTTTGAAATTATTTCTAGCAGATTATTGATGAAAAGTCATTGATTAAGAAGTATCAAAGAGAGATTTCGGTTCTGAAAACAGAACTTGATCAGCTAAGGCAGGGGATGCTTGTTGGCATCAGTCATGAGGAGATTATCAGCTTAAAGCAAAGGGTTTTGTTCCTAAACTGAAATAAGTTCTTTTGGCTTAGTAATGAGTTTATATTAAGACTTACATATGATTGTTTTGGTTTGGAAATAGTTGGAAGAAGGTCAATTTAAAATGCAATCAAGATTGGAGGAAGAAGAGGAAGCGAAGGCTGCTCTTATGAGTAGAATCCAGAGGCTGACGAAGCTTATCCTTGTTTCTTCAAAAAATACAATTCCTGGATTGGGTGATATTCCCAGCCACCAACGCAGTTTTTCTGTTGGTGAGGATGACGTGAGTTCCTTACTCATTTAAGTTGTATATGGTCTGCTCTGTTTTCTTCTCCTTTCTTTGACGTTAGTTGTTTGAGCTTGAATGTTGGCAAGTCACTATGAGGAGAAACTCTGTTGAAAACTTGAAAGTTTGAGAAAGTATTTTTGTTTTGCAAGTTATGCAGACAAGGATGTATATTTCATATTACTGTTTGGTTGCTTAGCTTTAGGACAGAAAAAAAGGACTTCATTTCCAATCACTTAACTTTTAATGTTAACTTTATGTTTTTTCCCTTTCTACTTAATATTCTCTTAAAAGGTTTATAGTGTTGTCAAATTTGATTTGTTTTCTGGTGTGGAAAGCATTGTCCAATGTTCACATTTTGTTGTGGCTTTTGTATGGGCAGAAAATGGAAGTAGTGCGAGATGGACCCTTGCTTCTAGAAGGTGAGAACCAAAAGGAGTCACCATCGTCTGCATCTGCTGGTCCATCAGATATGGCTTATGATTTTAGACACAAGAGATCTTCCAGCAGGAGGAATGAAGAGCTCTCCCCAGCTGGCAGTACAATTACAGATTCAACTCAAGCGGGTGAACTTATCAGTGGTTCAAGAGTTCTGATGGTAATTAATTTTAGTATATTTTTGTTCTGTTCCACTTCCATTTCAGCGTATAAAGCTTGGATGCATTTGTTGAACTATCACAAATACATTTGATTTCTATTTCAAGTCTTGGTATTAATATTTTGAAATCAGTACGAGGGAGAAGTTTAGTTTTTTGGCTAAATTAATTTTGCAAAACATTTCTCGGGCCAACTGTCTGAGGAAGAGGGAAGTGGAACTTGCTTGCTTCTTTCCCACATGTTAGAGCTTGCGTGCAGCAAATATATGTATATGGGCTTATGCATGCTTATACAAGCATACTCTTATAGGAAGTTGCAAATAGGATCCATGAGGATATCTTGTTTATTTTCCAGAGTTCTTTCCATTCTTCCTTCAAATACTTTTCTTGTTCAGAACTCACTCATTCATTTATCAAATCAGGATGTGCCATGAAGTTTCTTGTATCTACTATTTGATTTTGCCACATAATGACTATTATTTCTTATTAACAGACTTGTGGTAAGTAATAATTGCCTATGGGCAAGTTCTATATATAATTTACATAGACACTTCAGTATGAATTCATTTGTTGGCTCAAGTATTAATTTTTTTCATTAAAGTATTTATCCTTCAACATTATGAAGTAATTATGGTTGCTTATTTTAATATACTTTAGGGGGGGATGACAATGTCAGATCACATAGACCTGCTGGTTGAGCAAGTTAAGATGCTTGCTGGAGAGATTGCACTTGGCACCAGCTCCTTGAAACGATTGGTGGAGCAGTCTGTAGATGACCCTGAAAGCTCAAAAACTCAAGTATAAATTCTATTCTTATTAACCATATTCTGCATATTTAGAAGTCCTAATTTTGTCTCCAGAATGTTGTGAAAGCTTGGTTAACAAAAAAGAAGAGAGCGGCTTGCACTTGTTAGTTGAATGTTGGATGGGGCGTATTTAACACAATATTAATTGACATTTGGAACTAATTGAACTTATCAGTGAAGTTTGTCATTTGGATCCATCTTACTGTGGTATTCTGGCGATAAATGAGATCATGTTCATTTGAATCTAATCAGTTTTTACAAGCAATAATGTAAAATTTACAGGCCTGTCTCGTTCATGAACTCCATTTAGCACTCAAAATCCTAAATAGTTTAACAGTTTGCAGATTCATTTGAGCAGCTGCTGAAGTATGTTTACTTAAAATGATCCTGATTAACAATCCATGCTTACAGATTGAGAACTTGGAACGTGATATCCATGAAAAGAGAAGGCAAATGAGGATTTTGGAACAACGCATTAACGAAAGTGGTGAGGCTTCAATTGCTAATGCATCTATGGTTGAGATGCAGCAGGTAGTTTTGCGTTCTCATCATCTTAATTATTATTGTTCATAAGTAGTACAATTTTGTTTTAATTACTTCTAATTTCTGCAACAGACAGTTAAGAGACTGACGACCCAGTGCAATGAGAAGGGATTTGAGTTGGAAGTGAGTGCATGCTTTATATATCTGTTTTTCATGGACACAAAATGGGCAATGTTTGATTTCTAAAGTTCTATTGCTTTAGCTATTATCTGTGTTTGGGGCTGTAACATTTGCTCAGTACATTCTAATTGTCATGGAACTCATCTTTGAAGTGTACCTTTCATGCAGATAAAATCAGCAGACAATCGTATTCTCCAGGAGCAATTGCAAAATAAGGTTAGAATGCCTTCCCTAGTTCCTTTGGAGAATTATCTTTTGTTAACTTTTTCTTCCGTTCAGCTGATTCCTTTTAAGCTTTGTTTTGTATAAGTGCAGGATTCTATATCCTTTGGTATATTGCTGAGCTTTCTCTGTATTTGCAGTGTGCAGAGAACATGGAGTTGCAAGAAAAAGTGGATCAGTTAGAGCGGCGTTTGGCTTCAGTATCTGGTGAAAGGTCATCACCGTCTTCCGAGCACTGTGCATCTGAAGAGTATGTTGAGGAGTTGCAAAAGAAAATTCAGTCTCAGGTGATTATTGAAATTTTCTGCCTTATCAATCCATAACGCTTGATGGATTAGTAAATGCTAGTGAGTACCTTAGTTTCAAGTACATTGCCATACTCTTGACTAGCACTCCCTCTTTTGTTTTAGTTTATTGTACTTGGTTCATGTGAGCTTTTATAGAAGTTATAGCTTCTCTGTTGTCATTACTTGACAGTGGAATTTATATCTATTTATTATTTAGAATGGCGAAATCCATAGCGTTGTTTAGTTATATTTTCTTTTTTTACTTTCATATGAATTGGTTACTATTTGTACCGAAAAAAGAATTGGTTAGTATTAGGATTTTTCTTTTTGTGTGCTTGAATATTGTTGTGGCAATGCAAGATGTTGGTTTCATGCTATACATCTAACTAATTGACGCTTTTGTTCCTTCTCATAGGAGATTGAGAATGAAAAACTAAAGCTGGAGCACGTGCGTTTCTCGGAGGAGAGTAGTGGGTTACATGTGCAGAATCAAAAACTGGCTGAAGAAGCTTCTTATGCAAAGGAACTGGCATCTGCTGCTGCTGTTGAGTTGAAGAATTTGGCTGGTGAAGTGACAAAGCTCTCATTGCAGAATGCAAAACTAGAAAAAGAATTGTTGGCTGCTCGGGAGTTGGCCAATTCTAGAAATTCTGCCATACAACCAGTTAATGGCATTAACCGGAAGTACAATGATGGACCAAGAGGTGGGAGGAAAGGGAGGCTATCAGGTCGTTCTGATGATTTTGAGGCATGGAATCATGATTCGGATGATTTAAAGATGGAACTCCAAGCAAGGAAACAGCGAGAGGTAGCTCTTGAGGCTGCCCTTGCTGAAAAGGAATTTATAGAAGAGGAGTACAGGAAAAAGGTTGAAGATGCAAAGAAAAGGGAGGAAGCTCTAGAGAATGATTTAGCAAACATGTGGGTGTTGGTCGCAAAATTAAAGAAAGGAGGGCCTATCCCTGAGACACACACAGAAGAAAGGCACAATGATGTGATGGAAAATAGTAATGGTCTAAAAGCAACTGTGAATGAGAGTGCCCTCATGGAGAGACAAGTTTTGGATGCTCCAAAATCTGCTGATGATGAAAGTCGTAAGGAAGAACCTCTTGTTCTTCGCCTTAAGGTAACCTGATTACCTGCATTCTCTTTTAACATAAATGTTCTAGGATTGTTTTGGTATTCCTCTATGATTTGGATTGGAGACGTTAAAAGGCAATCGGTTCTGTGTTAAGGTTCATTTAGTTTTGTAAAACCAACGAGACAAAAGATCAGTTATGTTTGAATGGCCTTGAAGACATGAAAACGAAGAGTCAAGTAGTATAATTTTTGCGGCGTTGACTTTCTTAGGTCATAGGTAGTGTTTATAAACATATTTGCATAGAGATTGTGTCCACTTAAAAAGCTTGGCTCAATCCAAATGGTTCTATTCTCACCATATGCTTGGCTATACTATCTACAGATCTTTCAATGAATTCAAGATGTTATCATATACTTATTTGTGTGAGGGGTCAACCATTTTTTTTTTGGTGAAAAACATGTGGACACTTAAGAAGATTAAGATTTAAAGATTAATGAATTATTGTCAAGTAGTGTGGTTAGAAGTAGAGGAGTCTTTTTGTAATCCTACAAATGTTGTCATTGAAAGCTGTGTGTAACATACCCACTTTTATGTTTCCAGGCTCGAATGAAAGAGATGAAGGAGAAAGAGCTCAAACACCAGGGAAACGGAGATGCCAATTCCCATTTGTGTAAAGTATGTTTTGAATCACCAACAGCAGCAATTCTTCTCCCTTGCCGGCATTTTTGTTGTAAGTCTTCTGAAGTTTTGTGTAACAAAAGTTTCAATTCAACCCTAGATGCTCATCATTTCTAATAGTAACTCTGGTGTACCTTTTGCAGTGTGCCAGTCTTGTTCACTTGCATGTTCTGAGTGCCCAATTTGTCGTACAAAGATTTCAGATAGGCTTTTTGCATTTACTTCGTGACACTCTTTCATGCCCCCAAACGAAGGTAATACAATTTTCTTATTCTTAGATCAATTAGTTGCATGGATCACTTGGATCAATTTGCAGTATTCGATGTGTAATAAGTCATTTTTCACGAGGGCGATCCTCATTATCTTTTCTTCTTTTCTATTTTGCAGGGCTTTTATGAACATTCTGTTTTATGTGAAATGGCGGGTGCGATTCTTTAATTAGTTTGGTCGTATGTAACTAACTGTGTAAAAAGAGTATATCGATACGTTGTTTGTGTCGCTCTCCATTTGAGTCCAGTAAAATAACAAGGGACAAAGATGGGGAAAAAAGAAATGTGCACATTTGGGAGTTTGAGATGCAGAAGGGATGATGTTGCTTTGTTTTTCTAAAGTATGCAGCAAAATGTTGTGATTGAGCTTTGAGGGTTCCTATCATATATAAAACATTTCCTTGCCTTGTATAGAAAACAATGTATGCTTAAGAAGCATTATTCTTCCACCTGCGCAAATGTTTCCTTCAATATTTGACTGTTTATTTTCTTCTGAATTTTGGACGGACTGCAGTTCCAAACTTTTCTTTCCACTTTTGCCGCTACAGTGGCGTTCTAGGCCATTAATACAAGCCCAAGTGGAGACAGCTGGACGCATGGTATTATACCAGTGGTTTGGGATGCTACAGAGACCGTGAATTGGTGCCAGTAGGGTGGCAAGGTTGGTGACTGTCCCTAACAAAATCCGTGCTACATTGATTCTCTAGACACGTTTAGTAGGTTGATTCTCTAGACACGTTTGGTTGGCTTTTTGAGGCAATGATGTAGTGAGGATGCAAGTATCACATGGGTCGAGAAAAGAAATAGGTGCAGTGTGCATGCGAGTATCGCATAGGTTGAGAAAAGAAATACGTTATGGAACTGATAATTATACTTTTTTTTTTCTTTCTTCTTACACGCTCTTCTTAATGTTTTGATATTAAAATTGAATAAATCCAAAAATAATGGACAAGAATTAATAAGAGTGTAGAAGGAGAAAACAGTAGGGGTTCATAACTTCATATAGGGTCGTTGTGCAGTTTGCACCAATCCTTGTGAAAGCACAAGCATCATTGTCTGATTTAGGAAAGAATAAGCTTTGTATTGCTTCGAGTGTATTGAACACTGCCCGAGAAAGTGCAAACGACACTTACCATTTTTCATGGGTTATTATTCATTAAGGAACATTTTTATTTTTGTTACAAAAGTTGAGCTGGTAAAGTATTTTTTAGATCTGCAATTGGTGGATCCTTTGATAGATAAGGTCTTCTTCTTCGGTCAACTGTATTTTTAGTCGAAATCTTTCTCACATCTTAGTCTAGCTTAATATAGTAATACCGCTTGTTGGGACCAAATTCGCATCCACGGCGGCGGTGCACGAATTTGGTTCCAACACTGCTTGTAATTTTTTTTTGTTGACAATCAATGGCGTTTGATTAAATTGTTAAACGATAACTTAATATAGTAATACTGCTTGTAATTAAAAGTAATTTTTAAGTGCGCAATCAATTTCTGACACCTAGGTCTTAGGAGATGGAGGACTTTCATGCGTGATTCTCCCCCGCACATCATTACTTATGAGTGAGCTTATTTAGTTAAAACTTAACCGTTCTTTATTGTCTTTTGATGCTTAGGAGAGAAAGCTCATACTTTCATAGTTTGGGCACTGTATCCCATGTAACAATGCAGCATAATGAATAAGTTTTTCTTTATACAACGTGGATACAATACACATAACACCACCGTGACGGTGTCTCTTGTGTCGTGTGATATTTCGTTTTTGATTACATAAGTTAATCTCCACTCAATGACATACCAAGGGTTGGAGAGATAATTTGCTCTGTGTCTATTTCTGTCTCTCTACCTCACACACGGTATTAGGTATGGCGAAGTTAAGGCTGCGTTGGACTTGGAAGCCAATATCTTTCATCAAAATGCGCTCTTATTAACTTCCCTATCTTATGGGACTCATCATCCTTGTATTTATTTTTGGCCACACATCATAAATAACTTGCATAAGCAAAGCATCAATATTGCCATAACAAAATAAGGAATACTCAAGAAATAAAATAAAATTCTTAAGTAATTCCGACCAAAAAATAAAATAAAATTCTTAAGTAATTTTTATTGGTATATTAACATTTTAATAAATTTTAAAGAAAATTAACAAAAGTGACTAAGATTGCAAACTTTGTAAAATACAGTGACTAAATTGGCTAAATTGAAAACATTGTGACAAAAATTGATTTCAAAATTGATTTTAGGTATAAACACAGTGACCACGAAGGTTTTTAACCCAAAGAAATGGCATGCAGATTATGAACAATTAAGGAGTCATTTGATAATCATGTCATCATTTTCAATTTTCAATTTTTAGCATTTTCAGTTTTCAAATTTCAGTTTTTAGTTAGTGAAAATTAAAAACTGAAAGTAGTTACCGAATAGATTTTCAGTTAAAAAAAAACGAAAACGAAAACGAAAATTGAAAACAAAATTGTTATCAAACGGCCTTTAAGTAAATCCATTGAAATACGTATGGTTGCATGAGTTTGTAACTAAACATACTAAACATGACATTAAAACTGAAAATTAGAGGTCCAATGATTGCATGAAGAGAATAAGTTAAGTGGATGAGAGATTCATTATCACCTCATGTAAAGGTCAAATTAAACACACTATAAGCCCTCAGATTAGTAGGGAAGAGGAAGACATCGCCCTCAATAACTGAGGTACCAAATCACCTTAGGTCCTTAACAAAGTAAAATCATTGAAAAAAAAGTTCCCAATAACACAAGTGAAACTTCAAGTGCCCAGATGGCCAAATCATTTGATGAGAAAAACACCTTATGTTGTTCGGAAGATCTTGCTTCACTAAGGGCAGCAAATCCCACAAGTAACATAGGCAAAATTGGCCTTGATAACTGCCAAGTATACACATCACCAACAAAATGGCCTTCTATTGCTTTTTTCAAACAAAGAACAAAAACTAAAAAAAGAGGAAGAGAAAAAACCCCTCTAGAGGCAATCTGCCCTTCCAACCTCACAGAAAGCATTGGAATGATCATATGAAAAATCAAGAAGGTCTTCCACATGCCACCCGGGCAGCGTCTCCATCAAGTACTCCGATATGCTGCTTGTCGAATCCGAACCATTGTCACCGAAACAATAATTCTCTTCTATCTTGTTGTATGACGAAGATGACATTGTTTGTTCCATTAACGAAGGAGAAGAAGAACTCGAGATTTCGTTCGACGAAACTGTTCTCTGTCTCTTTGTGGATGACTTTGAGGCTCTTGCATCATTAGTTTTTGCGGTCATAACTTCGGAGAAGTTGGAGCAGGCCGATGAAGTTGGATACAAAGAAGACGCTGCAGAAAGCTTAACACCGGGGAGCAGAAACTTGCTGTGTTTCTGTGTGTGTTCGTTCGATTTGTGAATCGAAAGGTCACATTCCCTGCAGAGAATTGCTCTATCTTCTTGACAAAAGAGAAATCCTCGCCTTTCCTACAAAACCCAACACAAAAAATTTAGGACACAAGAAGCTAAGAATTGGTATCTTCTTCACCAAAAATTATTAACTCGCTACAACACTTTCTTGTCGCCGAAATATAATTTGGAATTTTATATAGTGATTTTCAGACTCTCGTTTTCTCCAACTGCGCTCCTCCTTGTACAGTTCCTTTATTATCTTTGGAATATTCAATTCAGAGGCTAAATAGTAAGGAGTGCATGAAGAGAAATGGGAGGGCGAATATCACTTCCCTGTAATTTTATCATCAATAATATCATAGAGAAAGAATGCATCTAGTACTAACCTGACAGATATCACAAAGAGGGGAGTCTTTGAAAGTTGGGTGGAGAAGA